>ML783514.1:207927-221870 GCA_009831015.1 Picea engelmannii
TTTCACTTTTAGGTGTCTTCTCTGTTATGAAATTTTTCAATACTTCCATGATCTCCCCTTTTAAACCATCTATCTTAGTGTCCAACTTAGCTTCCATTGAATCCATCTTAGTATCCAACTTAGCTTCCATTGAATCCATCTTAGTATCCAACTTAGCTTACATTGAATCCATCTTAGCTTCCATTGAATCCATCTTATTTTGTAGTTCATTTATGTCCCTACGCATTTCTTCACCTTCATCAAGAGTCCAAGTAGGATTTTCTGGAGGCTTATTTGGTGTAGAAGTTCCCTTTTTGGGTGGCATGTTGGCCAAGTATCACTTTTGAACCTTGATTTTGAGGTGGTTTTGCTAGACAATATTTCTTCTGTTGTATATCCCAATTTTTGGCCCTTCTGGGTATGAAAATTTCTCTTATGTATTTATATGATATTTCTTCTCTGCAATGCCACAGGTCTGATCAAAATTGGATGTGCCAAGTGGAATTTATGGTAACTTCCCCACAACTTGACGATTTTTGGCCCTTCCAGGAGATCTCACTTGTATAGTGTGCCCCGCACAAAATAATTGATATAAAATTTTGAAACTTGCACCCAAAATACTACAGACTGTCCACGATCCAATGCAACTAGTCCAATGCAATTTGGATACTCTAGGAAGAATTTATGATTGTTTTACCTGGAACACCTTCTTGAGACTAGTCAATAGGACTAGTCAGATACCTTATTTACACAAGGTGTATCTACAATTTTAAGATGACCCAGAAGCTGAAATTTTTACCACAGATACATTACTAATTTCTGTAAATTTCCTCCGGATTTCAGGGTCTGAAACGTTACATAAATTTTTTTATAGCGAAAATTACGCAATGACTCATTTCAGGATGATTCCAGAACCCTATCTTGTACAGGCTGTATCTATGAAAGTATAAGGCCTCAAGATCTAAATTTTGAACCCAACATACCTTGATCCGTCTTATAAATATCCTCCAAGCCATTCCTTCTGAAACATTGTAGAAAAAAAGTTATAGCGAAAATTCCACGGTGTCTCAGATGTAGCAGCGAAACCCCAATACCTTGAGCTCTGATACCATATGTTAAGAACCAAACATCAATATAGCATAGAAAAACCTCAGGAAAAGTACTCAACACCTTGAAAAAGAGATAATTTCAGATAATAAGCCTCTTCGAGGGGGCAACCTCCTTTTACCCCACTTAAATGTTCAAGTACAAGATGATTCAAAATGAAAATGTCTCCTTGGTATATATAGGAGACTAGGAGGTATAATTACAACTAATGGCATAAAGTTGACATAAATAAAATAAAATTACTAATCTAATATGCCCCAATTAAGGGGTAATGAGCCAATATTAGGTCTTAACAAGAAGTGTGGTATAGCAAGGCAGAAGACTACTCCATACACTCCTCAGCAAAATGGAGTTGTAGAAAGGATGAACAAGACACTGATGGAAAAAGCAAGGAGCATGCTCAGTGGTGTCGGGTTAGGACAAGAATTTTGGGCAGAGGCAGTGGGTACAACATGTTACCTAGTCAATCGATCACCTTCATCAGTGTTGGATGATAAAATTCCACATGAGGCATGGTCTGGAAAGAAACCCTCTCTTCAACATCTTAGAGTGTTTGGTTGTGATTCTTATGTACATATTCCAAAAGAAAATAGGAGTAAGTTGGATAATAAAGCTGAAAAGTGTATCTTTATTGGTTATAAAGATGGTGTGAAAGGTTATAAGCTTTGGAACCCAGAAACCCAAAAAATTGTTTACAGTCGAGATGTTGTTTTCAGAGAGGTAAAAGATGTGTCCAAATAGGAATTCCCACCAACGCAGGATGCACCTGAGAAAATAGAGCTTGAGCTGGATGATGCAAAATCTGAATCATCTGAAGAAGAGGAAGCAGAGGAAGCAAAAGAAGAAGAAGAAGAAGAAGAACCTCATACCCTGGTATTGAGGAGATCAGTGAGAGATAGGAGACAACCAGAAAGGTATAGTCCACCTGATTTTCGTTCCAATTTTGCTTTATCTATTACTAATGATGATCCCAGAACTGTCAGGGAAGCAGTGAATTCAGAGGATAGTAAACTCTGGAAGAAGGCCATGGTTGAAGAAATGGATGCCTTGGATAAGAATGAGGCATGGGATATAGTTGAGCTTTCAGCTGGAAGAAAATCGGTTGGTAGCAAATGGTTATTTAAGAAGAAGTTTAATGCACAAGGTAAAGTGGAGAAATACAAAGCTCGGTTAGTAGCAAAAGGGTATTCCCAGGTAGAGGGAATTGACTTTGGTGAGATTTTTTCTCCTTTTGCTAAGTTAAATTCTTTTAGATTTCTTTTATCTATTGCTGCTGCTTTTGATATTGAAGTGGAACAAATGGATGTGAAGACAACATTCCTACATGGGGATCTAGAAGAAGAAATCTACATGAAGCAGCCAGAAGGCTCTGTAGTGAAGGGAAATAAAGAGCTAGTATGTAAGCTAAAGAAGTCACTATACGGTCTGAAGCAATCACCTAGGATGTGGTACCAAAAGTTTGACACATACATCCTTGGATTAGGATTTGTAAGAAGCATGGTTGATCACTGTGTATATTCCAAGCAGGTTGGTAATCACTTCATTTATGTAGTGTTGTATGTTGATGACATTTTGTTGGTACTAAATAACATGGATGTTATCAAGGAGGTGAAATCACATCTATCCTCCAAATTTGACATGAAGGATCTCGGTGCTGCTAACTTCATTCTAGGAATGGAGATTAAAAGAGATCATGCAAACAAGAAACTCTGGTTGAATCAAAGAAAATATGTTGAGACGATATTGCAAAGGTTTAATATGCATGGAAGTAAACCAGTCAAGGTTCCTATTCCTATAGGTGTAAAGTTATCTACAGATCAGTGTCCCAAGACACAGGAAGAAGAAGAAGAGGACATGTCCCATGTTCCATATGCCAGTGTAGTTGTTAGTTTGATGTATGCAATGGTTTGAACTCGACCGGACATTGCACATGTAGTGGTAGTTTTGAGAAAGTATATGTCAAAACCAGGGAAGGAGCATTGGACAACAGTAAAGAGGGTCTTCAGGTATCTTTGTGGCACCACCAGTTATGGATTGTGCTACCAAGGAAGACCGGGATTAGACAGAGTGGTGGACATACATGGATTTGTTGATGCAGACTGGGTTGGAGATCTGGATCCCAGAAGATCTACAAGTGGGTATGTGTTTAACCTATTTGGAGGAGAAATCAGTTGGATGAGCAAAAGACAGGCTGTAGTGGCACTCTCAACTATAGACGCTGAATACATGGCAGCCACTCATGCAAGCAAGGAAGTAGTGTGGTTGCAAATATTGTGTTCAGGTATTGGGTTGGTACAACAAGCGGTGAGATTAGACTGTGACAGTCAGAGTGCAATATTCCTAGCAAAGAACCCAACTTATCATTCGAATACAAAGCATATTGATGTTAAGTATCACTTTGTGAGAGACATGGTTGAGGAAAAGAAGGTGTTGCTGGAAAAGGTTGACACTTTGAAGAATGTTGCAGATTCATTGACAAAGTCTGTGAGCATAGAAAAGTTCTCCTGGTGTAGAGAAACAATGGGCATTGTTGCCCTGGAATGTTGACTATATAATCCCCTAGACCCCTGGATGCAAAGAAAACAACAAGTGGGAGAATGTTGGGTATGTGTTATATTCTTTGCATGGGTGTGTGTGTGGGAACGTTAGATACGACAACTGCATCTGACGATCCGGGGCAGTGCCCCGAAATTTTTCTGTGTGAGCATTTTTTGCTATTTTTAGAGGATTTGTAAATTAATCCCAGATTAAGGGATTAGGGTTTTGGTATCTACAAAATACCTAAAAACATTGTATATATTGTATGGCGAATGGTAAAATTTGATATAATGAATAGAAAAAAGGTTTTCTCAGTTGAGGGTTTCCGGTATAAAATGTCTGTGTATTCTGTGTATGAGCCATTGATTAATTTTTGTCTTGTTTAAGAATATATATGCATTGCTTTACTTCGCAGGTTTAAAACTTACACCAACACTGGACATATGGGGGCTAAAAAGAAAAAGGGGAAGAATTCTAAAGCATGAAACATTGGTCTTGTGATAGAGGAATAAGGGTGAAAGAAGAGGCAACACTTAAATTAATAAGCCTATGGTTATGTGCATATGGTCATATGAAAAACATGGTTTGAAGGAAGCACCTCCATAGAACTCTATTTCTGCAACATTTGCAGTGACAGGTTTTTAGCCAAAGCAAAATAAAATGCAAAACAAGGGATTTTAACTATTTAAATCAAACTATTAATAATAATGATAATAATAGAAATTATTATTATTAATTCAAATGAAGAGGTGTAATGGTTCAAACAAAGGGACATAATGCTTCAAACTCATACCTATTAGGAGACTATATAAACAAAGAGGTATGGTGAACAAAATATGAAGTTGAATTTGTTGAAGTACATATATTTATATATAATGGATTGCATGAAGGTTCATTCTATCAGGTTGGTGCATGTTTACAAGTTGGGTCTTGTATGAGGATTGGATTCCTCACATCTCAGTTGGATATGATATCAACAAGTTGGAACTTGTTATGAGGGTTGGATTCCTTATTTCTCAGTTGGATCTAAGAACTACAAGTTGGGTCTTGTAATAGATATATGGGTCTCTCATAATTGTTTGAAGACGAAGATTGATCTTATGTATTCATTTAAGTTAAATAAATAAATAAAATATTTATTCTTTTATATATTGGTTGAGAAATTGAAATAAATATATGTTGTTCAATTAATTTATGAAAAGTGGAAAATTGTCCAAAGTTTTGTGACACTAATTCACCCCCCCTGCCCGTTTCAAGTGTACATTTCAACACATTACATGTGAAGTACGATTTTCCCTTGTTCATATTTATCACATTAGGACACTGATGCATTTGAATGGTGATATCCCTCTTTGTTTTCCTTTCTTTTTATTAAAAATCTTGTCAAAAATGTACAAAAGGATACAATCTCACCCTGCAATTGCTAGTAAGAGTCTTTTTCACCAAATATTGATCAAAACCCTAGTCATGTATTCTTTGGGAGAACTCTAGCACCCTTGGGAGTGGTTAATTGAATCTCTTGAACTTGAAGAACATAAACCTAAGCATAAAACTTCTCCTAAACAAAAATCTAAAAAAGATAATAAGGTTTCTAAAACCCCCGCTGTTACAGTGAAAGAAAGTTGTTGTTACAGCAGGAAATAAAGGATTCGAATAAAGTTGACCATATAGCCAAGATCACTAGAACACAGAAAAAGAAATAAAGGACAGAGTTAGAATTGGATATTCCAATTCAGGATAAGCTCCTGGTTCTAAAAGAGGATCCTGAGGACATAAAAGGAATCCATATCATAGGACCAAAAAGGCATAAGCTTAAACAGTCCATGCAGAAACAAGAGAAACCTATTGCAGATGATAAATATATGAAATTGAGAAAGACAAGGAAGGATAAACCAGTGGTGAACTATCCTAGAAGATCTAAAACTAGGACAACCAATAATCTGAGATTGAATTCAAAGACCCTATTCAATCCTTCTATTAATAAAGACAATATAATTGTTATTGATGATGACACAGTGGAAAATACAGAGGATGAAAAGGGACAGTCACCTGTAACCTCTTCACACAAATGGAAAAAGGTTAAATTGGAACCTAAAGATGAATATCATGATGTTGATACTATGGAGAAACAACAAAAGGATAAGAAGGGTAAATAGATAGTAGAACACCACATGAGGCATGTGACCAGAGAAACAAAAAAAATAAGGATAAAATCCAAAACTTTACCCAAGTCCTCTCTGAAAAAGGGCCATTTGACAGATCTAGAAGAAAATCTAGTGGATGTTCAGATCAAACCAAAATTCAATTTTTTTCCAGAGACAGAGGAGCTGCAAAATTTTCAGGAGATGAAAATGTCAGAAAGTGTTGAATCTGAAGAGATTATTGGTGGCTCATCTTCAAAGGATTATAAACATGAATTCAAAGTCAAAAAGACCATATTTTCTATTGATCTAAATCGACCTGCTCCAGTTGAAGAACATCCCGAATTCATAATGGAAATGAGAGATGAAAAAGACAGGGTACGAGAATTACAAACCATTATCATGCAACTGAAGCAAGAGAAGTCTATGATGGAATAGTGGAATGATAAGCAATAGGAAAAGTTGCAGAAGCTAAAAAAGAAGAAGAAATATCAACAAGCCTTTCTCAAAGAGGTAAGGGAGGAAAATATCAAATTATATTGGCATAATGTAGTTTTGAAAACTATGCTAAAACAAAGGAAGAGAAAAGGTTCTTCCACTATCATACATTGAAGGTTTCAAAGAGGCATCCTACATTTTTTGAATTTTTGATGAATACAACAATACCTATGCTAAGATTTTGGAAAATGTTATTATGAGCTACACAGTGGCAGGGTCTTTCCGATAGGTAAAGTTTTTTCTCATCACAAGCAGGAGTTTCTATTCCTCAAGTGGACCAGCTCAACATCAAATTTACTCCATGATTTGTGAGATCTGGATATCTCATCAGATCATAAACTAGTCTATATTCGATATTGATTATCTAAGGACTAGATTATAGAGATTTGGATTATTTGGATGAGGATATATCTCCTAAATGTTATCCATAAGATAAGATCTTATCTAAACTGTAATATAAAAAGTAGGATCTCCATAAATTAATTGTGGTGTTTAAAAGGAGATCTGATTGACATAATTAAGGGTTGATTTGGTTGGGAACCATTGGCCATTTTGAGCAGATATTGTAAGACAAAGAACTGTTTCATTTTGATACTAAATGGAAAAGGCTATCCGATGGTTAGATTTCTATTCTTGTCTATATTTATATATTTTTCTTACTTGAATGCATGTTAATATGTTGCAAATCATATGATGTATCTTAGTTGTGAGTAAGCCAGTGAAGACTTTATTGTTTTCTTTTTCAGAATCAGATTTGTTTTTCAAGTACTTTCCTCTTGCTTCTTAAATGATATTTATGATCAATATTTTCATATGTAAGTAGACAAATTGAAATCTTACATACTTCCTTATATTTCGTATTACTTTTTACATATAATTATTGGATTGACTACCATTTACTAAGTATGTGAGATGTGATTTGATCTTACTTATTTGAGATTGATACTTTGCATTGTCCTTGGCCCAATCTTTAAACCATTTCAAAAAACTCTTTATAAATATTATTCATAAAACCATTGCAATAACTTGATGATTCCCTAGATTTCCATCTCATAGTCAATTGCAAATTTAGGGACTAATAGAGCTCATGACATACAAGGGTTCGTATTGTCTCATTTATGGGTGATTTTGTAGAGGGTGTGTTGCACCTTCTTTTTCAATGTAACCTTTTTCCAAGCCCATTTATAGCCATTAGTTAACTAAAGTATTCCCAGGTTGAAGCCAAAGTGGGACTTCTACCTAAGCATGAAAAACAATTCCCACCTTGACTATACTCTGGTCACACTATGCTTCCCCCAGTTGAAGACAATATGTGGGACTTCTACCTAAGAATGAGAAACATTGACCACACACGCTCTACCTTGGTTGGAATTTTTAGATTATTATTTATTTTATAGGTCCCATTAGTTTCTTATGAGAGACATTTCATTGTCCTCGGGATCCCTGGGTGAGCATCTAGAAGGTTTATGATTGGATTTTATCTTTTTCTAGCTACAAGACTCTAGGCCTTCAACCTCTTCTTCCCATGAAATGAGCTACAATCCCTTCTTGGGTCAGTACATCCAAAAATATAAAAATATGAGGAGATGAAAAGGATGACGTGTGGAAAATGATAACAATGATCGAGAATGGTACAATGACTCATCAAGGAGACCTCACAGTAGCAAACCTTTACCCAAGGGTGACCACTTACTAGGGCGCAATGTCAACCACCAAGGTGAAACAAGGCAAAGAGCATAATTTCCAAGCACATTTTTTTATAATCAAGAGAAACTTATAATGCAACATATTCAAATTCCTCAAGTATTAAAGTGACACTTACCATAATACCTAACTTGTACCTCATGGAGAAAGACCCATTGTCTTCCAGAAACAAGTTTATGTGGTGGATTCCATCATGATGAATCAGAGAAGTATGGTGGTGAAGCAGGTATCCATCTATGTAAGTGGACATCACAAGTCAATACATCCCTCAACACTCTATGTATTCAACCTGAGGGCCTCGATACATCATCTCCTTAGTTATCCATAGAAACGGGGGATAATTGGATCTGTTGTGTGATTGACTCTAGATCGGTGATTTGCTAATTGTAACTTGTGGAAATAGATCAAATATGTCTAGATATCAAAGATGTCTTTGCATATCGATCCTATAGTTTTGAATGGATCAACTTATGTTGTATGGACACCAGACATGGGAACCCTACTGAAGACTAATGGATTATGGTAATATATGAATACTGTGATTGCATGGACCTATATCTCATGGGAGATTCGATTTCACATCAATGGAATTGAATGCCCTCATCAAGTATGGAATAAGTTGAAGTATTTGTTCGACCGAGCTGATGAAATCTAGGTCATGCAATTGGACAAAGAGTTGATCTCTCTCAATCCTCATTCTTTTGATATAATCTAGGACTATTATTCATGTGTCAAGGAACTACAGTTGAAATTGGGCGAATGTGGAAAGAATTATCTGAAGAAATAATGAAAACTCATTGATCTGGTCTTGATGAATTTGAGAACACCATTCGACATGTTTTCTTTAACTTTCCACACCAACTGGCAAACACATAAGGAAGATGGTAAGGATTACACCTTTGAAGCTTTCAATGACTTACTTATTACTAGTCAACACATACTACTTGATGAAGGAAAACTTGGTAGAAAACACCAAGCTCACTTGATCAAGGGAAAGGGAAATTCAAATCACAAACAAAGAGGATGATTTGATACCCCTATACAAAAACCTAGATGCCTTGAACATAAACCTAAAGGGAAGACAAATGCACATTATTAGAGTGGAAAGAAGAAGACATGTGAGTAATGTGGAAAGAATGGACATGTGGAGAAGGTTTTCTACAATAAGAGAGATGACCTAGATGAGAAGGTTAAATTCCTTTAAGGAGATATGTTCGTTGTTCACTGACCCATTGATAATTTCACCTTCCAAGTTGGAAATTCTCAAGCATTGTTGTCTCATTTTGTGTAGAATGAATGGGTAGTCAATTATGGGTGCACTCATCATATGGACAAAGATACTTCTTGGTTCACGTCCTTGGATAAACATGTGGGGAGAAAGATCTATGTTGTTGATGACTTTTCTCTCGACATTGTTGGTCGTAGTGATGTTTCTTGTCAACATGGGAGAATTTTCGATGTCTATCATGTACCAAACCTTAGTGCCAATATGTTTTCGGTTTCTCAATTAACATAGAGAGGTAATACTATGGATTTTCAGTCATATTAATTCTTTTTTTGAGATTTGAAGAAATCTTGGTTGATTTGTTTTGGAGGGTTTCTCAACCCAAAGGGAAGTTTGTATAAATTTTGTGACACAACTCGACCCGAATTTGAACCAACTACTCTTGTTTCTCACACTAATGAATGAAGTTGAACCTGTCATGAAAAACTTGGACACCTAAATTTTTGAAGTGTTCAGTTGATGGAAACTCAAAATATGGTTGTTGGTTTACCTAAATTTCCCCCCCTGATGGAGTTTGAAAAGGATGTGTACTTGAAAAGCATTATCAGGCACTCTTTGACTTTGAAAAAACATGGCGATCAAATAACCTCCTGTATCTGGTTCACAATGATCTTTGTTGCCTCAATCTACCTTCCTTAGAAGGTGAAAGGTATATATTGACTTTCATTGATGATGTCTCTCATTTCACTTTGGTTTATTTTATGAAAAAAAAGAATCTTGTCTTTGAAAAGTTCAAAGAGTTCAAGGAATTTTCTGAAAAGTAGTGTGGTCGACCCATAAAGTGTCTGAGATCAAAAAATGGTGGTGAGTATACAAATCAACCATTTGAAGAATACTTAGTTCGATCTGGCATTGATTGACAAATGTAGGTTCCTAATACCCCCCAACAGAATGGTGTTGCGGAACACAAGAATTGAATGTTAGTTGAAATGGCTAGATGTCTTTTGCAGACCAAATATTTTCCTCCTCACGTCTAGGATAAAGTTGTCTATTGTACAAACTATATGCTCAATAACATATCAACTCAAGTTGTTCCTTTGGTGACTCCTATTGAACGATGGAATGGAAGGAAGTTCTCATTTGGACACCTCTGTATGTTTGGTTGTGTTTCTTGCACTCACATTTCCGATGATTACATAAATAAATTAGATGCCAATATTCATGCTTGCATCATGATGGGATAATCTAAAGAGTCTAAAGTCTATTAACTATTTGATTCTGTCAAATGACATATAATTATCAAAATAAATGTATGGTTTTATGAGAAGTATTTTGGAATCAAGTTGTTGAATGATTCCTATGGATTTCTATAGGATGATCACTTTGATGTTGTTTCGAACTCTAGCTCTCCTGTTTTTTTCTTCAGTCCTTCGACTGGACAGTCGAAATATTTTCATGTTTCAACTAGGCTATCGACCTCTAAGTCGACTGGTCAGTCAATTTTTGTTTCGATTGGTTTTCCATTTATTTCCACTGAAACTATTCTGAATTTTAATCGACCTTCTGTAGTGACCAACGATTCACCTTTTTCTTTCCTACCCAGATGGGTTGACAAACTCATAGTCAGAAGTAACATGCCAACGTTTCTTTAATGAATCATGTGCTTGAAACCTATGATCATGTTACCTATTTTGATGCCCAAGGACAACCTGAATGGGAGTAGGTTATGTAAACATAAATAGATTCTTTGTTGAAGAATCACACTGGGGATTTAGTTCCCCGACCTCAAGGGAAGAACATTGTGAAGTGTTGATGGGTCTACAAGTTCAGATTTAGCTTTGAAGGTGTTATTAAGAGTCATAAATTTTTCTTGGTTGCGAAAGGATTTTTTCAAAAAGAAGGCATTGACTACACTGAGACCTTTTCTCCTGTTGCAAAGATGAACTTTGTTCGACCGATCCTTTCCATTGCTCCTTGATTTGGATGGAAGATCCATCACATGGATGTGAAGAGTACCTTTCTTCATGGTGAACCATCTGAAGAAATTTTCATGGAACAACCTCCTGGTTTTTTGACAGATTCTAACCTGGTTTGTCAACTTCAAAAGTCTCTTTATGGTTTGAAGCAAGCTCCCAGAGCTTGGAATGCTAAGATTGACATCCTCTTTTTTCGACTTGGTTTCAAATGTTGTGAATCTGATCACAACTTATATGTACTCCATACTCATGGAAACACTTTGATTATTTTTGTATATGTTTATGACCTTGTCATAAATGGAAATAACACTTATCTCATTCTTACATTGAAAAAACAACTTGATGACCCCTTTGGAATGACAGATCTTGGTATTCTGCATCACTTTTTGGGTCTTCAAGTATTACCACAGTTTGATGGTTTTTTCATTTCTCAATATAAATATGTAAGCCCTCTACTACTCCTTTTCAATTTGGATTTAAGTATAGAAAAACTTTTCAAATTCCCAATGTTGATGCTACCCTCTATAGAAAATTGGTCAGTAATTTTTTTTTATCTTACTCACAATCGACTTGAAATTTCCTTTGTTGTTAGTGTGGTTTCTCTTTTTATGAAGGATCCCAAAGAAAGCCACTAGAAAACAAACAAATAGATTGTTCGCTATCTCAAGGGTACCACTCATCTTGGCATCAAGTATTGTCGAAGTTCGGATTTGCTAGTCAACTTCACTTACTTTGATTGGGTAGGTGACAATTATGATTGGAATTCCACTTCTGCCTATGTGTTTCACTTCAATATTATACCATTGGTTTGGTTGTGTAAGAAACATAAGGTAGTCTCCTTGTTGACTAGAAAAGAATAATATTGTGGCATCACTCATGCAGGGGCATAGGCCATATGGATTCTCCAACCCTTGGGTGAACTTAGATTTATTGTATAGACCTCGACTACTCTTTATTGTGACAATTAGAGTGCCATTCAAGTTTCTTACAACCTTTTTGTCCACAGTAAGATGAAACATGTTGAGATCCATGCTCATTATTTGAGACAATTGGTTCATGAGAAGTTGTTTCTCTTGTCTATTGCAGAATAGATGACCAAATCTCCCAAATCTCTAGAGCCATGAGTTGATGGGGGGAATTTTGTTGGAGATAGATTTCTATGTTGAGGGCACCCCTAGTTAGAGATATTCTCCCTTAGATGAGGGTGCCACATCCTCTTCGATCTTGAGTTAGTTACACCTCAGTTAGACTAGTGGAGTGGATTCTTGCATGGAAACCTTAGTATTATCACCAAGTGTTGCATGCATACCTTGGTATAATCACCATGAGTGTGCACTTACCTTGGAATTAGCACCAAGAAGGCACCACACATGTGCATGCATGATTCTCTCATCACTCCACTAGTGATTAGTTAGTTAATTGTTGACCACATGGATAGTTAACTAGGACTAGGTAGAAGTTCACTCCAATGTCTGTTAATGAGTGTATATATCTATATAGATCACTACTATGGTGCATTAGTTACTCATGTAGCCTATATATATTGTAAATTATTCACTCTTTGTGTGTGGAATACAATTAATAAAATTCATTCTTTTTCTCTCCTCTCTTCTCTTCTCTCTCGTAGGATTTTGTGTTCATTTTCTACCAGCTAGGTTCATTATGAAAAATTCACATGGTACCAGAGCCTTGATTGCTAGGAGAAAACGTACAAGCATTTTTATTTGTAGGTACATGAGGGAGATACAATTATATAGAATGGATTTTTCATTGACAATTCTTCTTATGTCGCACAATTATTTGGAGTGGAATCCAAATATTCTACTTCTCAGAAGTAGAGGATTATACCAAATAACCATGGAAACAAACGTAGAGCATGATTCTGCCAATCCAAAAAATTGTTTTCTCAATAGACAAGACATGGCTCTTGGACTTATCTGCATTTCTATTTCTCCTAAACTACAATATCATATAGAGGAGGAATCACTCTCAACTCCGAAAGAACTATGGACCAGATTGGAGGTTCTATTCAGGAATAAGGAAGATTGTGAAGATTACATGTAGGATATTTAAAATACAAATCCAATAGAAAATCCACAGGAAGATCAAGCCTCTCAATTTGAAGAGCCTTATAAACAAGTATCTGCACATTTTTTTGTTCCATTCATTGGAGATGATGTCTACTCCATTTCAGATCTTGATTTTGAATCACATGCAGATGACATCATGCATTCATATCAAGAGCTTCACGTAGAAACTTTTTCATGCACCATGCATGCATATTAGTAGCCACATGCAAAGACTCTCATGCATGCATCTCAGGAGCCACATGCATTCATCTCAGGAGCCAAAAAGGGGGAGGCACACTTCAGATTCAATTGTGACACTTTATGAGTAGAATTTGTAGAAACAACTTGGATATTTGAATTCCTATTGGAAAAATGTCCAATTAAAAAAAAATCCATTTGAAACAGAGTCCGAGAAGTGAAGTTATGAGCATTTTAAAATCAACAAATTTTCAACATTTTTCCGGAAACAATTACGCGATTTATAAATTTTCATCCAAACTTCACATGGTATGGGATTTGGACATTCTTATTTACAATAATAGAAAGTGGATATATGTAGAAATATCACTGGTGCATCTAATTCATCAGATCCATGCAGACATCTACATCTTCAACAAAATCTTCACCGAGCATAAACTTGCACATTTGCAAGGTATCCTTGGAGTGAAGGACACAATTGCTTAGAAACTGCCTTTCTTCCTTCTTA
>ML783514.1:221965-247067 GCA_009831015.1 Picea engelmannii
GGGGTGGAGATATTACACACTCACCTAGTATTTATTTTCCTATATTGACTAGTTTATGTTGAGGTCACCCCTGGTTAAAGATATTCTCCCCTACATGAGAGTGCCACATCCTCTTCAATCTTAAGTCAGTTACACCTCAGTTAGACCAGTGGAGTGTAGTTTTGCATGGAAACCTTGGTATTATCACCAAGTGTAGCATGCATACCTCGGTATCATCACCATGAGTGTGCACTTACCTTGGTATCATCACCAAGATGACACCACACATGCACACGCATGATTCTCTCCTCATTCCACTAGTGATTAGTGAGTTAACTGATGAACACATGACCAATTAACTAGGAACAGGTGGTAGTTCACTCCAATGTCTGTGAGTGAGTGTCTAGATCTCTCTAGATCACTATTATGGTGCATTAGTTACTCATGTAGTCTATATATATTGTAAATTATTCACTCTTTGTGTGTGGAATACAATTGATAAAATTCATTATTTTTCTCTCATTTCTTCTCTTCTCTCTTGCAAGCTTTGTGTGTTCATTTTCTATTAGCTACGTTAATTGTGAAAACTTCACATTTTTGGAACCTCAGGTTCTGATGGTTCATCACACTTCTCCTAGAATCCATCATTCATATGATCCACCAACATCTAGAAATATTTGGTCAGGAGATCGACTAGATATTTACATTAGTTTGTTGAGTAGTAGAAAAGCCTATCGGTCAGACAATCGACCATCAATCGAAGATAGTTGGTCGATGGATAAACTAGCCAAGAAATCAAATATGATTTGGATGCATGGAAGGTCAGGTTGAGCATTCTTGTAAAGATGAATAGACAACGTGGATTTGGCGGAGTTAACTCTAACCACCGATGGTTTTATGTGGGCAAGATCTTCCTGATTCCAAGGAAGTTAGTTAGACATTGAAGCTATAAATATCATAATCCATGGGTCAATATGAATAACAAAAGAAAGTGTACAAGATCATGAAGTGAGCATGTGTGAAGATGTTCAACATGCATTGCGACGTTCTTATCACAATGCATTGTTCTTAAGTGTTGTAACAATATCTTTAGACATCACCTATTGTATATGAAATTTATTCCTCTTCGATTATCTATAGTTCTGTTTATTTGTTTTGAATATGTTTACACCCAATCCCCAACACTTTGTTGGATTACTGAGAGGGGGGGTGAATAGGTAAGAGGGGCGGGCGTGGGGGTGTGTGAATAGGTAATAGAGTAATTTAATCCCTTTAACCACAATATGTAAGTGTTATTTATATTTATGATCAATATACCATTATCATTCAACAAATGTAGAGTAAGTGAACCATGACCAATGAACAATCATAGACATACACTGTACACTTGTATTTTACGTGGAAACCCAATGCGGGAGAAAACCATGGAATGTTTTTTCTTATATGTCTTTAAGAATTACATTCATTGGAAGCACCAAATTCCTTTGTTCTCCAACTGCAATTGGAAGGAGGCTCCGACCCCCTATATTTTTAGGCTACAACCTGAGGGAATCTCCAACTCCCAAATTCTCTGGCTACAACCAGAAGGAGGCTGCAACCCCCCGTTTTATCCAACTACAATCAAAAGGTGGCGGCAACCACCTATCCTTACATCCTACCGCCCTGAAGTATAAGTTTCAAATAGATGATGAAACCATTGCCACACTATCACAGTGATATAAACCGCTGTAAAATTGTACCAATCTGAGCCAAAAACTGTAACCAACCTGTACCATAATTATGCTTGTACCAACAAAAACCAACAAGCACGTGACATGTCTGTGATGCATCATGCATATGTACGTGGCCTATCTATGTTGTAGACTGCGTATGTACGCGACCTGTCTATACTGCAACCTACATACACCTTCAGAAAGATAGAGTTTTCACCTTTTTTGAATCTTCAAACACTTTTCTATCTCCATCACATCAAATTGCAACTTGTCACTGTGTCTTATCTATAGTTGTTCCATGTGCATACACCATCTTACATATCCCTTAACCAAATGCATCTATATCTCTCTAGTCATGTTCCATACATGTGTGTACAATCATGAACAAGTGTAATAACCCTCATATGGACTAGACATCAAACCCTCACTGATATGCAGCCTCACACTACACCAAAAACTTCATAATCAATCACAACTACAAGATCTCAATATGTACCAAAAAAACCCTCAACCATATACCTAGAAATAAAATATGTGCCTCAACACTAACAATATGTACCAATGATAAATATCAAATATATCAACACTTTATTTATGTAGATCTGGATTATACATTAAGTGTCATACACACAATAACCTCTCTAGGGAATATCCTCAAACCCCCATAGCCATATCTCATGTAGACAACAATATCCAACTACACATAGAAATAAGACATACCTTTTGAACTTGCAGATAGATTTGTTGTACTTGATCATTGTAGACCTTCTTGGGAGCTTGCTTTCAAACTCTAGAGACTTGGCATCTTCATCTCCTCAAGTTTTCATGGATTTTCCCAGTTGTACGTGGTTGTTCCTTCTTCAACATATGTATGTACGCACTATGTTCTCCTTCATCCTGCGTATATACACGCTCTATTCCACGGTAGCCCACGTACAACTAAAAAACTAGGATTTTTTCGATATTTCTTCAATTCTGAAACTTTCACCATCAACCCTTTGTGCTACCTCAGACATGTGTAACTTCAGATGTATCAATGAGTACCTGCAATAAAAATTAAAAAATAATATATATTCAATGTGATCAATAGATTCTAATAGGAGAGCCTTGCTCTCTTATTTATACTTCCATGTAGCTTCCTCAAGGGGTTACCTTCTAACCAACTTAACTCAATTTCCTTCTTTTAGGGCTAACCCACTTCTAACCACTTGTCCACGTATAACCACTTTATCCACAAATAGTAAAATCTCCACTTCTAGTTGCAACTAATTTATTTTTAATTGTTTTCTTATTGCAACAACTTAACCCATGATTAACTCCTAGCTTCACCCACTTGACTAGTCATCTTCTTCTAGGAGCTTTTAGAATAATTTGACTTATTTTACCTTCTATATAACTCATGAGGGTTCTCCAACTTCACAAGGCCATAACTCTCTAACCGTGAGGAGTTACATGATGTTCCACATATCACCGGAAATGCCATGACATATACTATCCATATAAAATAGTCTTACCTGCAAAAATACTAACCTTCATACCATTATACATCAAACTAACTTAAGTCCCTTAACCATATTGTTTGGGATACCGTAATTTTCTACCGGACTTGCTTCAAGGGTTGACATCAATGACAACCAACCCAATTAATAAAAAATCTCCCCCTTTGGCATTGATGGAAACACTATGATGCAATACTGAATTCATATCGCTCATGCTCCCCCTGGAAACATGCCTTTGTGTTAATTCTCTATCCATGCATCTGATGAATTTCTCCCCCTTTGACATCAATGTCAAAGGTAAATCCCCATTGAGGATTCTCCCCCTAACTAAATTGTCCTTGGGGTTGCTCCCTCTGACTGAACTTGTCCTAAAACTACTCTCCCAAACTAAACTATCCTATTTATGGTGTTTCCTTGTGTAAATATAATACATCTAAGATAAGCATTAAAAAACATTCATTTTGGAGTAGAAATTACTTTGAGTCTCTGTCAAAGATACTCAAAAGATTCCCTTCGAAGCGATTTTGTAAAGATATATGCAATCTATTCTTTTGTTCCCACATATTCAACTCTAATGTTATTCTTTGCAACCTGTTCTCATAGAAAGTGATACTTGATTGGAATGTGCTTCATATTGGAGTGCATCATTGCATTGTTTGAGATAATGATCACACTTGTATTATCACAATATATTAGAATGGGATCATCATACTCAACCTGTATATCTGTCAAAGTTTGTTTCATCCATAGAACCTGTGTACAACATGTTGTTGCTGCAATATACTCTGCTTCAGCTGTAGATAATGATACTAATGAATGTTTATTTCTTAGCCAAGATACCAAACACTCACCCAAGTAGAATGTTGCTCCACTTGTATTTCTTCGGTCATCATTGTAACCTACCCAATTTGCATATGTGTAGGCAATAATTGATATATCCTTTCCTTTTGGATACCATAATCCAAACTCTTTTGTACCCTTGAGATATCTGAATATCCTTTTTACTGCTAGAACATGTGATTCCTTTGGTGTTGCTTGAAATCGTGCCACCTGTCCAACTTCCTACATTGCATCTGGTCTGGATGTTGTCACATAAAGTAAGTTGCCAATGATTGACCTATTTTGCCTCTGATCTGTATACTTTGAATCATCATATTTTCTTAACTTGCAACTGATTTGCATAGGAGTATTGACTGGTTTGCAATCTTCCATTCTGAACCTCTTTAGCATTTATCTGATATACTTTGTTTGAGAAATAAAAATGACTTGGTTTTTTTGACATATCTGAAGACCTAGAAAGAAGGATAGTTCTCCAAGTAATGACATTTCAAATTCATTCTTCATATCCTTTGCACATTTCTAGCTCAGCCTGTCATCATCACTTCCAAAAATAATATCATCAACATAAAATTCAATTAATAAAATACTATCTTGAGTTACCTTGATGTAGAGGTTGTTGTTTTCATTTCCTTTTCTCAAACCTTGTTGTTGTAGATATCTGTCCATTCTAGAATACCATGCTATGGGGGCATGTTTTAGACCATACAAGGTATTCTTCAACCTGCACACATAATATTCATTCTTTGACAACTGAAATCCTTCTGGTTGCTCAATGTAGACTTCTTCTTCTAGTTCCCCATTCAGAAAGGTTGATTTCATGTCCATCTGATACACTTTAATATTCTTGGAGCATTCATAAGCTAGGATCAATCTCATTTCTTCCATTCTAACAACTGGGGAAAACATCTCTTCAAATTTGATACCTTTAACCTGTGCATATCCTTACATACCAATCTAGCTTTGTTCCTAGTAACCTGTCCATCTTCATTCAATTTATTTCTGAAGACCCACTTTGTGTCGATCACATTCTTATACCTTGGTATTGGAACCAATTCCCAACTTTCATTTTTATCTATCTGATCCAAATATTCATCCATGTCCTTTATCCAGAATTCATCCTTGTTGGCTTCTTCAAAACTGTTTGGTTCAATCAAGGATAAGAGTGCTAGGTGCAGTTTTTCTGGTGAACAAATTCTTCTTCTAGTCTCAACTCATGCATCTTTGTTCCCGATAATATGATATGAGGGATGTTTCTTCTATATTCATTTGATAGGTGTCTTTGGAGGTACTTGTTGTTATTTCTCTTCTACTTCTATATGATCGTTTTCATCTTCCCCTTCTGCTACTTCTTCATCCTTTGTTTCTTCTTCGTAAACTTGTTCCACTGACTCCTTTTTTTCTTCCTTTATTTTTCGTCCACCTGTCTCATCAATTGTTACATTGATGCTTTCCACAACTTTGTTGAGTCTTATATTGAAACATTTGTATGCTTTCCTTGTACTCGATTACCGAACAAGTATGCCTTTTTCCACACGATAATCAAACTTTCCCATTCTACCATCTTCTCCTTTGATGTAGCATTTTATTCCAAGAACTCTGAAGTGCTTCACATTTGTTGGTATTCCTTTCCATAGCTTGTAGGGAATTTTATCGCCATTTTTTATGAGCATTAATCGGTTTTGAATGTGAACTTTTGTATGTACAACATGTGTCAAAAGACATCTGTCAATTTAGAATCCATTAATATTGTTCAAGCCGTTTCATGTACTATCCTATTCTTCCTTTCGACAATCCATTCTGTTGAGGTGTCCTACAATGGAGAATTTTTCTTTTATTCCATTCTTGCTGCAAAAATCCATAAATTCCTTTGAAGTAAGCTCACGTCCATTATCAAATCTCAACATTTGATTTTTGAATCCATTTCATTTTCAACCATTTCCTTGTATACATTGAATTTTTCAAATGTTTCTGATTTCTTCCTAAGAAAACAAATTGCAGTCATCTTTGTATAATCATCAACCAATAACATAAAATATTTCTCACCTTTTAAACCCTTTTTTCTAGTTGGTCCAACTAGATCAGTATGCACAATTTCCAATGGTCTTGTTGTGGAGTATTCCTTTGATTTCAACTTGGTCTTTGTTTTCTTTCCTTGTTGACAATGCTTGCATAATGTGTTGGTTGGATTCGTGATTCGGGGAATTCCTCTAACTGGTTCATTTTTGTTAAATTTGACGAGGTTATCAAAGTTTATGTGACCCATTCTTCTGTGTCGTAGCCAAACTTCATCTTCCTTTCCTAGAAAACACTTTTCATTTCCAATTTCACTTAATACATATATGTTGCTTGAAGTTATTACATATATTGCAACCAATTTCCTAAACCTTCTTTTCTTATCTCGCACTTCTGTGAATTGAACATAAGTTTGTGACATTGGTCACACATTTGAATTACACTTAGAATATTATGTTTCATATCTTCCACTAGTAGAACATTTTATGCCTTGGTATCCTTGTTTCCAATTATGATTGTTCCCTTTCCGATGATTATAGCTGAGTCATTGTTTCCAAATGCGACTAATCCATATATTTCCTTTTTCGATGTTAGAAACATGTCCTCATCATGTGTCATGTTCTTTGAGAAGCCACTGTCAACATACCAACCATGTTTATTGTGTTTATCTTGTAGAGCGAGTGTGCATTCTTCATTGTTATATTGATTCTGATTTGTTATCCATATTCTGTGTTGAGATTCATGTTTGTGTCTGTTGTTATTCTATTGTGATTCTCTAGGAAGGATTTTCTTTCTACACACTTTGTCCATGTGTCCAAAGTTGTTGCACTTGTAGCATTCCACTTCAATGCTCAAGGATCCAAACCTGTTATATATTCTTCTCTGTGTTTCACTAGGCCTTCTTAGGGTAACCATTTTGTGCATGAATTTCAAGGTTGTTTCTGTTTTTTCTATTTTCTCTGCAATTTACAGCTTTATGTCCAAAATTATTACATGCATAATGTCGAGTAAAATATATGCTATCTATTTCGACATTAAATTGTCAACCTGGGGCTCGTAAGCTTCGAGGTGCCAGCACTGTATGTGTGGGTCTAGATATCTAATCTAACCTAGCCTAGCCTACTCTAATCTAATGCCAATAAACTCAAATAATGAAGAGCTTTAAGAAATTCTAGAATTCTGAACTCTATATGATCTAAGTAACCTTAAACAACCTAGGGCTATGAACTATCTCTAAATAAGAAAATGACAAGAAATCTATTTAAAATCTATCTATTCAATATCTTTTTAAATAAGAAAACAACAAGTAAATTAAGCAACTAATCTATCTATCTCTGAATGAACAAGAAATTAAGCAATTACTCTATCAAAACTATCTCAACAGGTGAACTCTATTCTTAAAGAAACTCACAACTATTTCTATCCTACAAAGCATAAACATTAATTCAAACCCATAACTAACACTAATTAGAAATTCTAATTCAAAATATCATTGAAAATACTATGTATCGAAATCTACAAACTCAAAACTAATTAAAGAAAATCTCTAAACTCATAATTGAAAATATTAATTTGAATTCACTCTTCTAATTAAAAATTACAATTCAAATCCATAACTGAACTAATCCTATCATTAAAACTCAAATTTCAAAACTAGAATGTTTTTAGAAAACATAATCCTAAAATCTATTTCTATCCTAACATACTAAAACAAGATTAATAAACCAAATAGATCTATGAATTTATCTTGATTACAACTATCAAAACTTTAAACAATTAATCCACCACAGCTTACAAACAACCTTAAATTAAAAATCTGTTTACACTGATACCCTGGCTAAGTTAATCCTCTGTTTTAGTTGCCAAAACCAGAGTAACTAATTAAGACTTTGATACACTATCTAAATTAGTATCCTACAGAACGATTTATAGCTAAGAAAGAAGATACACAACATGATAATTAACCACCTCCTACAAGAAATCTGCAATTAAAGAAAGACAAATTAGATAATCAAATCATAATTGACATATACTGTAATTGAAAGTAAAAAATACATACAACACAGAAACAAGTATAAATTCCAACTGATAAATAAGATAAACACATGATGTCTACTAATGTATAGTCACTCAGACCACTGGTGGTTCCCCCAACAAGTTGTGGCTACTCTCCAACAACAAAACACAATCTTAGCTCAATGCAATTCTGTCATTAATGAAAAAAATGAAATTTGGAACAAAAGTTGCAGAGAATGTCTGAATTATACAATGAAACTCTTATTAACAATTCTGATTTTGGTCTTTCCACTACTGGTGGTATTTATAGGTGAATTACAGCTCGAGAAGTCGACCAATGGAAGGGTCGACCTCCTCTAAAAATAGCAAATTCATTAAATGAGCTGCTAACATCTTTGGCTTCTAGAAACTGAATGAGCCACTCAATGATTAGCATAACTTCCTAATATGAGATGTCAAGAGCTTAGTAGATGGAGGCTATGAGGGGACACAAAAACCAGGTCGTTGATTCGTCCACCACAGGCCGCCAATGTGATAACCGCCAACTCCTCTGTGCTCTGAGTGTCAGATGGAGTGTTGGATGTCGAATTGAAAACCATGAACTTCTCTCAATCCATTCATAATTTTAGGAAACAACCTATATGGAACCTAATTGGGCATATTACGCACAAAACCCATGGGCCAGATTTTTCTTATTCGAATGCATCCTCCCACAAATTAATATTTAAGTTTGTTGCCTGTAATAGTGTCAGATGAAGGTCTGGATGGAGGATTGGATCACAATTCCGACCCGTTGCAAGAAAAACAGAACGTTAGATATTTATAAACATTAAAATGAACTGAATTGATCTCAAAATCATTACAAAAACACCAATTATACATACTTGATGCGAATCCACGATAAATTGATATATAAACCTTTGAAACTACTTCAAAATGACTAATATCAAGCATATCATATGTAATATCAGTGAAAAAAGGATTCAATCATCATAATAAAACAGTCAAAATATGAGCCCAACATTACCCCCACACCTAAGGATTTGCAGGTCCCACTACAAACAAAAATTAATTACCCAACATAACTAGACTCACGAAAGAGGGGGTGGATTAGCTTTAGAAGCTTCTCCCTCTTATCCTGGAGACTTTGTCTTGTGCCTCTTACGATGTTTCAATTATGCCCGAAGGCTACGATTGTCATTGGTCATTTGATCAACCAATTGTTGGAGAGAATTCACTTTTTCTTGTAATACTGCATTGTCATGGTGGAGATGCCTATCCATAGTCTTTTCCTCTTCCAACTCTTGAAGCAATTAAACATTTTCTTGTTGTAATTTTTTAATGAATGGAGTATGATCAGATGTTTCATAGGAGGGCTTGGATCCCTTAATGGATGTAGAGGGTCTATCATCTTTGGAAGATGATGTAGGCATCTCTAAAGTAGGAGTAAAAGAGTTCTTGTGAGAGGGAATAGGTTTGGATTTTACTACTTTATCGGGCTTCAAGTCTTCTGCAGAAATTCCTTGAGTATTTTATGGGGGATTTCATGATCGAAGGATACTTATATAGGATTTGAAGTGCTTGGCGATTTTACTTTAGTATTTCCACTTGCACCTCGGGTACTTCTTTGAAAAGATTCCCCTTTGAACCGATTGGCTCCTCTTCTATTCGTAGGGACTACAGGGAAATCTTGTTGAATTGCCTCCTATCACTTCTTAGGTTGAGGATCAACAAGTGTTTAAGGAAATGGGGAATTATCAACAGGATTTTTGGTTTTCTTTCCTAATGAGGCTGCACGAGAATCAACAATTTTATTGGCCTTTTGATCAGACAGAGAGATAGTTTGAGTTGGAGGGTTTCGAGTTTGTTAGAGTCCAGTAGTCACCAGTGATCAAATGTAAAATTTCAAGGTTATTGTTGGGGTCCTAGGTAAAATTTTTATATTTTCAAATAAAATTTTACATGTCTTTCTATTGTCAAATTATTCTTGAGCCATCTCCTCCACTATGTCAACAAGACATTGAAGGCACTATTGCAGCAAAATTTGAAAAGGACAGAGAGTATTGTCTTGGAAGAGTCAATGAAAACCTGGAGATGATCCTAAAAAAAGGCCAACAGGGACATCAAGCTTCAGAGACACATGGCCAAGCACTACTACATCAGAAAATGGATCAGGAAAAGTCACTCAAAAGTGTTCTACAAGACCATGCTGAGCTTTTGACTCTGTTTTTGGTCATCATTTTCAAAAGAGGTTTTTGACCAAGTAAAGATGAATTTTGGAAAACCAAAGGAGGTGTATTCTAAGGACCTACCAAATAATAAAAAACTCCTTCATTGTTTACACAAGTATCATATATTTGGAGATATTCAACTTTCTTGGAGCCCTATTTCAGAAAATCAAATTCTACAATTTAATTGCATGTTTTAGGTCATAATTTTCAAAAGAGGTTTGTTACCAAATAAAGATGAATTTTGGAAAACCAAAGGAGGTTTTTTCTAAGTAAATACCAAATAATAATAACCTCCTTTAGTTTTTACACAGGTGTCATATAGTGAGAGATATTGAACTTTCTTGGAGGCCTATTTCAGAAAATCAAATTCTCCAATTTAATTGCATATTTTAGTCATTATTTTGTGGAACATATTCCAAGTACATGGGAATGCATTTAACAAAACTGAGAGAGGTTTATCTTAAAAAAAACATTATCTACAAAAAAATCTCCCTGTTTTTTAAAATGTGTTATGGTTAAATATTTATCTCTCCATCTTTGACCCCTAGTTTGTTTGTTGCACTTTTGTCACAGTCGTTGCGCTTTTGGACAGTTTGTTTTCAAATCAATTTTGAAGGGATTAGATGTAGGTTTTTTATTGGATTAGTGACTCCATGGTGTAGAGGAAATATTCATATTTCCATTCATAACTTTTTCATTAAATAACTCATCGAGGAAGGCTTCCAAACCATCCTCCAAAGTTGTTGCTCTTCTGCTACAATTTGCTTCCATTTCCATGCTTTCCTATGATTGTTTCATAAGATTATAAGCATAATTAAAATTTATTTTCTATGTTTTGGATGAAACTGTCATTATATGTTACACCTTCTTCTTATGAATGGATTCATGATCTGATTCCAATTTTGAAACTCACCTCATCTACCCTATAAACAATGAAAAATCCTAAATGTTACTGAGTATACCTACCTTGCCCCATTCTATCTTTGCAACTCATCTTTTGGAAACCCTGGCCTATCTCCCTAGACCTAGACTCTCATCCAACAAACTCCAAATCAAAACCACATTGAGCTAAATACCTAGCCTAATACAGAGCCACTTATCCTTGTTCCTTTGTTCATAGGTGTGTAACACAGATATGTAGTGAGTTTAACAATGTGGTATTCATCTGTAATTGTCACAAAGAACCAGTTAAGAAGTCTTCCATTATATAAACATACAAATAAATAAATAAAATGCACATCAGGCTTATAACACACAATGATGTTAGTGGTATTTAATTCAACATTTCAATAAAAAAATAATTGTTGATATAATAGCCCATATCATGACAGCAATATACATAAATTCTACAAAGATTCTACTTCTTCTTCTCATGGATTATAGATATACAATATTTATCATTTTTCAGCTCATGAAACCCTTCCCCCACTCCTAAGTATTGTGACACCTCACAATAAAAAATATAGGGAACCAGTCAATTCTCCCAATATCCTAAGATTTACAACTTTCCAAGTGTAGAGATAATTTTCACACATCAGTCTGACGAGATGGTTAGAATATGGCCCCACCTATAGGATAGAACATACTACATATAGTTAAGAAGAGGTAGGCGAGATAATCTTAAGATAGTCTTAAATTTAGTTCCCAATGGAAGATTTATGGATTTCATTGACCTTATCTTAACCATACATACTTCTTTTCATCTTTGTCTACAAGTAATGTTGTACATCAGGACAAGTTTAAGATTAATGATTTTTATTTTTTTTTTGTCAAATTATCATCCTCGCTAGGTAGAATGCCCCACTGCCAACAATCTTTTTCAATACTTCGATGGGTTTACCTAGTCATACCACAGGTTGTTACCCGCTTCCAGCAGAACTTTTCATTATCCAGGTAGGTTAGCCTCTTACACCTTCAAAGACTGGTCCACCATCTTTTAAGATTTTAATATAAAGATTTGTTTTTTGCAAGAGGATGGGGAGACAACTCTGAAAAAATGTTCTCTTTATTTTTTAGATTTGGATAGTATTTATGTTAGAGGATGACTCTCCTTTATGTATTCCTTAGATATTGTCCTGATAGAAGGTGTACTTAAGCAGACGTATCCTATCTAAAGATATGGTATAATCAAGCATTTTTAGTGTGTAGTGGATGGTACCATTGGGGAAGAACATAAAGGTATCTTTAGGTTCAACTCACTTTTTCTTTTCTTTTTAAAGTTATTGTGATGTTTCCATGGCTAACCGCTAATCATACCTCCTTGTTACTCTTTAATAAATATACTTTACTCACTTACTCAAGGTTCTTGGGGAAATTGTACGAGTAACCTCTAAGTTTGATAGTCAAGGTATCACTTCCTTATATCCTCTAGTGGTGGAGGTTAAGAGCAACTTCCATTAAAGATGCATTGAGAAAAAGAAGATGGAAATCTTTGCAAAAATGTGGCTAATTACAGCAAGTCATTATTCAATTGATGCTTAGCAGACAACAAGGTTCAAATATAGCAATATTTTTGAAGGAAAATACTTCCTTTTTGTCTCCTTGAAATTGTGTACTCTTGGTAATATAAATACCTGGAGAGATCTCTAAAACTGTTTGCAAAAACCACACTCTAAAATATCAAAAACTTATGAGATCAATGAATTCAAGTCACATGAACATGCATCTCATAGTTCTTTTATTAAAAAGAAAATGTAAAATGAGGTTGCATTAGACTTTAAGCTAAACTAACACCATGCAACTTTTATTTATTATCCTACCCTACCTTAAAAGAAAGGAAAATCTTTATTCAAGTGTAAGAAATTTTCCAATGTAACTATTGTAACAGATATTATCAATCAGATGCCACAGGTAACAGATGCAGAAGATGAGGTTGGAATAGGTACAAAAAGCACCTCCTTCTCTATTAATAGATTGTCCTGTAGCCCAAAGGAGCTGGGAGCTGATCAATTAACAAGGTTTTGGCGAAGGAATGGCAACAACAATCGTCTTGACTCGTCACAGCCAACCAAAAAAGAAAACGATCAGGTTGGGACACACCCCCAATTCATTTCCTGCGTATTGAATCACTTGCCTACTGAAAAGTTGAAATCCTATGTGCCTCAAATGTTTCCTCTCGGCCCTTTTCATCACCCTCCTCAGTCCCAAGCTGACGAGTCAGAAAACATTAAAAGCAAGCTCCTCCTTACTTGCTATGGAGACTGCCATTTCAAGGAGCTGGTGAGCAATATGAAACGTGATAGGGTTACTCGTAGGATTCGAGAATGGTATGTTCAGTGCCATCGTCTTTACACTAACGAAGACCTATGTCGGATGATGGATCTTTACATTGACGAAGACCTAGGTCAGATGATTGCTCGATATGGCTTATTACTTTTGCAATTTTGGAGATGTATGCTTTCGACCATTGGGACAACAATTTGCAATCCAAGAGGATATTATGAAAATTGACAATCAAATACCCATTTTTGTGTTACAAAAGATCCTTCAATGGGAGGCAGGTACGTATCGATGGGATCCAGATAAATATGAAGACAACCTGATCGATCAACGATGGGCATATATAGATCAGGACCTCGTCTCTATTCTAAAACACACTTGGTTCAATCTGTCACCTATTCCGTATAAGTATGACAATCCAGATTCACATGAAATAGCTGGAGTCCCATTGAAGGATGATTCACATCTTTTGGAATTTGTGTATGAAAATATTATCAACTCTTCAGATTTTAAATCCCCTTATAAGCGGAAGAAAAACAACAGGCGCGTCAGCCGCATCACTCTCCCACGAGTGGTGAAACTCAAAGGTAAAGGGGTGAAATTCGCTCCAAACAAAGGGTCGCTCAATGAAATTCGTTTCAATCGCAGAAACCTCACGCTTTACTTACCCACAATTGAAATGGATGGCAAAGCGGATGCTGTTTTGAGAAATTTGGTGGTATTTGAAGATTCTAAATAGGGAAAGGAATCACAACCCCTCAAGTCATATGTGAACTTGATGCAACGCTTGATCGATACAGCCGATGACGTTGAAGCGCTGAGAGATGGCGGTATAATACACAGTCACTTGGGCACCAACAATGATGTTGCCAAAGTCTGGAACGGAATGCGCGAGCAACTACTGACCAACAACATCAAATACGAGCCAATTGAACTCATATATGGGTGCCCACAGTGACCATTTGCGTTGCAGAAGTTACGAAGATGAAATTGGATTTGAGTGAATTTATTGTTTTTTTTACAATATGCATTTCTGTTATAATAACCTCCAAACACTTTGTAAAGCGATGAGAACTCTTATTTAAAGTTAAACCATACAAAGCGGTAATCCATGTCCACTTGTCAAATGATTAGTAACTGTTCAAAGAGTTGGCGGAGCATCTGGCAATCACAGAGTTCCAGAAGATAAACCGTTTCATATTTTCTAGAAACAAACATGAATTTCTTTTAAACGCTGAGTTATGAGTTATGTAACGGATCGAGAGGGTGAGAGTAGTTAAATAATCGTTGGAGGAGGCCAACGAAAGGGAGGTGGGGGCGAGCTGGGGGAAAAACCTCTTGCGAAGAGGGGTTCCTTTGTATGCTGAGTTAATTTGTAAATCCGAATTGGAGTAATACAGAAGACATATTTACTTGAGACTGTGAGATTCATCACGGTCGATTCTTTCAGTATGTTTTCCCTATTGTCATTATCATATTGTTTATCTCTTCCTCATTTCAGCTGTGTTAAATTTGTTTGGAATTCATTTTATATGCTCCTTACCCACAGTTGATATATATGTGTTTCGTTTACATGGTGACTGGTCAAAATTCGTTCGAGATAAGCGCTCTGCATCTAGTTATCAGCCTTATGTCTTTTTCCTCTAAAATTGTAGTGAAAATTCCAACTTGATAGATTCTTTCACTGTGATGACCTTTCCTTTTCTTTTTTTGCTACTACATCATGATTATCAATCGATGAAAGATAGACTTACTTTGCCTCATTTTCTGCAAGTTATATGATCACTGCTATTATCTCCTTTCTTCGGTTTTCACTTGAATCCATGCCCAATGGACTGTTTCCCTGGTCCAACCCCCAAACTCTAAAATCCAAAACTATCATTTACCCATAAATCTGCCCACCATTTCATGCTTACTGAAGATCATATTCTGACATTGTTCGAGAGATCCCTCTCGGGTTGGGGGGGGGGTAGCTTCCAATCCAAAGTGGTTTGAGGTTGCCTCGGGATTGATTTGCATGCAACCCAAATTCAGTTCTAAGTGTCAACATTTTTGGTGTCGTTGCCGAGCAATCGAAGTTGATATCTATCCCTGGGAGAACGACATTTTTCATAGTCCTAAGGCCTGGTTGAGCAGCCGGTCATAGGAAAATGTTGGTTACACATGCTCTGGAGACTCCATTAAAAGTTTCCGATGGTGATTTCACTGGTTGGAGAACTCAGAATTACAACTTTCACGTTAGGTCGACCAATGGATGAAGGCACCTGGTCTACTGTTCTTGGCACTTTACGGGAAAGTACCATCCCTAGATGGAGCCTATGTTGTAACATATATTATCAATTAGACGCCACAGGTAACAAATGTAGAAGATGAGGTTGGAATAGGTACAGAAAGCACCTCCTTCTCTATTAACGGATTTTCCTGTAGCCCAAAGGAGCTAGGAGTTGATCAATTAACAAGGTTTTGGTGAAGGAATGGAAACAACAATCGTCCTGACTCGTCACAACCAACCGAAAAAGAAAATGATTAGGTTGGGACACACCCCCAATTCATCTCCCGCGTATCGAATCACTTGCCTGCTGAAAAGTTGAAATCCTATGTGCCTCAGATGTTTCCTCTCGGCCCTTTTCATCACCCTCCTCAGTCCCAAGCTGATGAGTCAGAAAATATTAAAAGCAAGATCCTCCTTACTTGCTATGGAGATTGCCATTTCAAGGATCTGGTGAGCAATATGAAACATGATAGGGTTACTCATAGGATTCGAGAATGGTATGTTCAATGCTAGCGTCTTTACACTAACGAAGACCTATGTCGGATGATGGATATTTACACTGACGAAGACCTAGGTAGAATGATTGCTCGAGATGGCTTATTACTTTTTCAATTCTTGAGATGTATTCTTTCAACCATTTGGATAGCAATTCGCAGTCCAAGAGGATATTATGAAAATTGACAATCAAATACCCATTTTTGTGTTACAAAAGATCCTTCAATGGGAGGCAGGTACGTATCGATGGGATCCAGATAAAGATGAAGACAACCTGATCGATCAATGGTGGGAAGATACAGATAAGGACCTCGTCTCTATTCTAAAACACGCTTGGTTCAATCTGTCACCTATTCTGTATAAGTATGACAGTCCAGATTCACATGTAATAGCTGGAGTCCCATTGAAGGATGATTCACATCTTTTGGAATTTGTGTATGAAAATATTATCAGCTCTTCATATTTTAAATCCCCTTATAAGCGGAAGAAAAACAAAAGGCGTGTCAGCTGCATCACTCTCCCAGAGCGGTGCAACTCAAAGGTAAAGGGGTGAAATTCACTCCAAACAAAGGGTCGCTCAACGAAATTCGTTTCAATCGCAGAAAGCTCACACTTTACTTACCCACAATTGAAATGGATGGTAAAGCGGATGTTGTTTTGAGAAATTTGGTGGTATTTGAAGCTTATAAGCAAGGAAAGGAATCACAACCCCTTAGGTCATATGTGAACTTGATGCAGCGCTTGATCGATACAGCCGATGGCGTTGAAGCGTTGAGAGATGGCGGTATAATACACAATCACTTGGGCACCAACAATGATGTTGCCAAAGTCTAGAACGGAATGCGCGAGAAACTACCGACCAACAACAACAAATACGAGCCAATCAAACTCATATATGGGTGCCCACAGTGACCATTTGCGTTGCAGAAGTTACAAAGATGAAATTGGATTTGAGTGAATTTATTGTTTTTTTTACAATATGCATTTCCGTTATAATAACCTCCAAACGCTTTGTAAAGCGATGAGAACTCTGATTTAAAGTTAAACCATACAAAGCGATAATCCATGTCCACTTGTCAAATGATTAGTAACTGTTCAAAGAGTTGGCGGAGCATTTGGCAGTCGCAGAGTTCCAGAAGATAAACTGTTTCATATTTTCTAGAAACAAACAGAAATTTCTTTTAAACGCTGAGTTATGAGTTATGTAACAGATCGAGAGGGTGAGAGTAGTTAAATAATCGTTGGAGGAGGCCAACGAAAGGGGGGTGGGGGCGAGCTAGGGGAAAAGCCTCTTGTGAAGAGGGGTTCCTTTGTATGCTGAGTTAATTTGTAAATCCAAATTGGAGTAATACAGAAGACATATTTACTTGAGACTGTGAGATTCATCACGGTCGATTCTTTCAGTATGTTTTCCCTGTTGTCATTATCATATTGTTTATCTCTTCCTCATTTCAGCTGTTTTAAATTTGTTTGGAATTCATTTTATATGCTCCTTACCCACAGTTGATATATATGTGTTGCGTTTACATGGTGACTGGTCAAAATTCGTTCGAGATAAGCGCTTTGCATCTAGTGATCAGCCTTCTGTCTTTTTCCTCTAAAATCGCAGTGAAAATTCCTCCTTGATAGATGCTTTCACTGTGATGGCCTTTCCTTTTCTTTTTCTGCTACTACATCATGATTATCAATTGCTGAAAGATAGACTTACTTTGCCTCATTTTCCACAAGTTATATGATCACTTCTATTATCTCCTTTCTTCGGTTTTCACTTGACTCCATGCCCAATGGACTGTTTCCTTGGTCCAACCCCCAAATTCTAAAATCCAAAACTATCATTTACCCATAAATCTGCCCACCATTTCACGCTTACTGAAGATCATATTGTGACATTGTTCGAGATATCCTTCTCGGGTTGGGGGGAGGCAGCTTCCAATCCAAAGTGGTTTGAGGTTGCCTCAGGATTGATTTGCATGCAACCCAAATTCAGTTCTGAGTGTCAACAATAACCATGTGCAAAGAAAGATAAGATACATACCCATATCCACATATGAAAAATTTATCGCAGTGATTACCTAGATATGAAGAACCAACCAACCTACTTGTTTTGACATCATAAGGTGTTGAAGAAGAGAATAGTATTGTCGTTTGATGACCTCTTGAAACCAAATTTCAATGTAATCTTGATGTTCATCAACAATAATTTTGATTCTCTCCTTCATCATGCTATGCAGATCCTCTTCTTCTAGATGATTGATTTATGAAGTACATAAATGATCTACTGAGATGGATGTTGAGAACTCCTCAATCTTAGGTCTTAGTGATTTCTCTCCACCAGATGTATTCCATAATGTTTAAGCTTCCTTTGCAGTTTGGCAAGGAAAATCATTTTGTAGCTCATAGGACCTTGATTCTTAAAAATTTTCCGGAGAGGTAGATAAGTTCTTGACTATTGTCAAGATGTGTTCTTCTTGAAAAGAAGAGATCCCAACTTCTGCTAGGATTTGAGAGAGTTCTCCCAAACTAATGGTCACCTTCGAATTCATTTTGTTGGTTGATGGATCTTGCCTCACACGGGGATTAGTGTATGGGGTTCTTAAAACACCAATTGTTTTTTTGTTATTATAGAATTTTTTAAGATTTTAATCACAACTACCTAAAAAATGAAAGACATATTTAAAGCATATTTGTGCAAACCAAACACACCATGCTTGCATAAAATAAATCACATTTACAGGAAAGAAATCAAAGCATAAAATAAAATACGATTGCAGGAATGAAATCAAACTCATATGTGTATGAAAGTAAACACACTAGAAGGAAAAATAAACACACTTTGCGAAAGGGAAGCACACTTGCATGAAAGAAATAAAACTTGCATAAAAAAATAAAGAAAGCACTCTTGTAGTAAAATAAGCACACTAGCAGAAAAAAATAAATTACGTAAAATTAAACACATTGTGAAGGAAAGAAAGCATGCTTGCATGAAAGTAAAAAAACCAAGAAAAGTAAACAAACTAAGAAAACTAAACAAACTTGCAAAAAAAATTAAACACTCTTACGGAAAGGGAAAAACAAGGCTTTGGAGCGACCCATTAAAATGGATGCGCAGGTTATTACCTCTCATCTTAAAGTTTCTCTTCCCTCTTGTTGTGGAATTAAAGACAACCTACCTACCTAATATCTAATCCCTTTTAGCACCTCCCTAGCCCCAAACTTCTAATTAAAATTGCAATTTAAATCTAGAATGGAAGTTTCATAAAGTAAACTATAGTATAGTGGTGAGTATTCCCGCTTGTCACGTGGGTGACTCAGGTTCGATCCTTGGTAACGGTGCCAAAAATGTCGAGTAAAATATATGCTATCTATTTTGACATTAAATTATCAACCCGGGTCTCATAAGCTTCGAGGTGCTAGCACTGTATGTGCGGGTCTAGAGCTCTAATCTAACCTAGCCTAGCCTACTCTAATCTAATGCCAATAAACTCAAATAATGAAGAGCTTTAAGAAATTCTAGAATTATGAACTCTATATGGCCTAAGTAACCTTAAAGGGATTAGAGCTTAGGTAGGTAGGTTGTCTTTAATTACACAACAAGAGGGAGGAGAAACTTTAAGACGAGAGGTAAGAACCTGTGCATCCAATTTAATGGGTCGCTCCCCGACAACAACACCAATCATTCTAGTTCATAGCCCTAGGTTGTTTAAGATTACTTAGGCCATATAGAGTTCATAATTCTAGAATTTCTTAAAGCTCTTCATTATTTGAGTTTATTGACATTATATTAGAGTAGGCTAGGCTAGGTTAGATTAGAGCTCTAGACCCGCACATAAAGTGATGGCACCTTGAAGCTTACAAGCCCTGGGTTGACAATTTAATGTCGAAATAGATAACATATATTTTACTCGACATTTTTTGGCATCATTTTCGGGGATTGAACCCGGGTCACCCGCGTGACATGCAGGAATACTCACCACTATACTATAGTTTACTTTAGGAAATTTCCATTCTCATGATGGGTGTTCTATATGCACTAAATCCCTCAATTAAATTGTCAACCCGGGGTAAGTAAACTTAGAGTTGTAGCACTATATGTGCCAAGGCAGAAAATCTAGAGGAAGTATAGTCTAACTAAGGATATGGTCTATCTGAGGTCTAATCTACTTAAGAAAAGACTATCAATGAGCAAACCTTATCAAGGAACTTGAACTATTTACACTAAACAACTTTTAAACAATGGATCGATGGAATGTTCCTAAAGAAGCAAATGAAAACCCTACTCTGAACAAGTTAACTTAATCAATCTAATGAGAAAAACCAAGTCATCTATTTAATCTGTTCAACTTAATGAGAAATAGAAACAACAAATAAGCAAGGAGACAATTGAACAACTAACCTATTAACAATTATTCAACAAGTAAGCTAATCAAAACTACTCAACAGGTAACTAATCAAAACTATTAAGCAAGTGAACTCTCTTCTTAAGATAAAATTCATAATTACTTCTTATATACAAGGGAAAATATTAACCTATTGAATTAAAAGCATCATGACAATATTCAAAGATTAATCAACAATTATTCTTAATCTACAATAACAAGAAACTTCAAATATAATGATGATGATTATGTCTTCACTGTCTTATGATATCACGATGGCATCTAACGATTAGTGATAGCTCAAGGGGAATAATTTCAATATTAACTTCTATAGTGAAATGAAAAGTATGAATCAAGCAATCTATTGAGAGCTTAGCCATCATAGAAGAAATATCAACTATCCCAAAAATCCATGTGATCTCTCAATTTATGCATTAATCATCAATGATAAGAAGACACTATTCTACTTAATTCAATTGCACTCTTATGATAATGTAAGCAATTTCACATAATAAAAAATGTGTAACTAAAACTTAACTCAAACTCAAACTTCTAATTAAAATTGCAATTTAAATCTAGAATGGAAATTTCATAAAGTAAACTATAGTATAGTGGTGAGTATTCCCTCCTGTCATGCGGGTGACCTAGGTCCGATCCCCGACAATGGCGCCAAAAATGTCGAGTAAAATATATGCTATCTATTTCGACATTAAATTGCCAAACTGGGGTTCGTAAGCTTCGAGGTGCCAGCACTGTATGTGCGGGTCTAGAGCTCTAATCTAACCTATCCTAGCCTACTCTAATCTAATGAAAATAAACTCAAATAATGAAGAGCTTTAAGCAATTCTAGAATTATGAACTCTATATGCCCTAAGTAACCTTAAACAACTTAGGGATATGAACTATCTCTAAATAAGCAAACGACAAGAAATATATTTCAAATCTATCTATTCAATCTCTTTTTAAATAAGAAAACAACAAGTAAATTAAGCAACTAATCTATCTATCTCTGAATGAACAAGAAATTAAGTAATTACTCTATCAAAACTATCTCAACAAGTGAAATCTATTCTTAAAGAAACTCACAACTATTTCTATCCTACAAAGCATAAACATTAATTCAAACCCATAACTAACACTAATTAGAAACTCTAATTCAAAATATCATTGAAAATACTCCGTATCGAAATCTACAAACTCAAAACTAATTCAAGAAAATCTCTAAACTCATAATTGAAAATCTTAATTTGAATTCACTCTTCTAATTAAAAATTACAATTCAAATCTGTAACTGAACTAATCCTATCATTAAAACTCAAATTTCAAAACTAGAATGCTTTTAGAAAACATAATCCTAAAATCTATTTATATCCTAGCATACTAAAACAAGATTAATAAACCAAATAGATCTATGAATTTATATTGATTACAACTATCAAAACTTGAAACAATTAATCCATCACAGCTTACAAACAACCTTAAATTAAAAATCTATTTACACTAATACCATGTCTAAGTTAATGCTTTGTTTTAGTTGCCAAAACCAAAGTAACTAATTAAGACTTAGATACACTATCTAAATTTGTATCCTACATGACGATTTATAGCTAAGAAAGAAGAGACACAACATGATAATTAACCAACTCCTACAAGCAATCTGCAATTAAAGAAAGACAAATTAGATAATCAAATTATAATTGACATATACAGTGATTGAAACTGAAAAATACATACAACACATAAACAAGTATAATTTCTAACTAATAAATAAGATAAACACACGATATCTACTGATGTACAGTCACCCAGATCGCTAGTGGGCTCCCTAGTAGATCATGACTACTCTCCAACAACAAAATGCAGTCTTAACTCAACGCAATTATGTCATTAATGAAAAAAAACGAAATCTGGAACAAAAGTTGCAGAGAATGTCTGAATTATACAATGAAAATATTATTAACAATTTTGATTTTGGTCTTTCCACTACTGGTGGTATTTATAGGCGAATTACAGCTCGAGACGTTGACCACTGGAAGGGTCGACCTCCTCTAAAAATAGCACATTCATTAAATGAGTTGCTAACAACTTTGGCTTCTAGAAACTGAATGAACCACTCAGTGATTAGCATAACTTCCTAATATGACATGTCAAGAGCTTAGTAGTTGGAGGCCATGAGGGGACACAAAACCCAGGTCATTGATTTGTCCACCACATGCCGCCAATGTGCTAACCGCCAACTCCTCTGTGCTCCGAGTGCCAGATGGAGTGTGGGATGGAGTGTCGGATGCCTAATTGCAAACCAAGAACTACTCTCAATCCATTCATAACATCAGGAAACGACCTGTGGGACCTAATTGGGCATATTATGCACAAAACCCATGTGCCATATTTTTCCGATTCAAATGCATCCTCCCAAAAATTAAGATTTAAGTTTGTTGCATGTAATAGTGTCGGATGGAGGATCGAAACACAATTCTGACCTGTTGCAAGAAAACCAGAACGTTAGATATTTATAAACATTAAAATGAACTAAATTGATCTCAAAATAATCACAAAAACACCTATTATACATACTTGATGCAAATCCATGATAAATTGATATATAAACCTTTGAAACTCCTTCAAAATGGATAATATGAAGCATAACATATGTAATATCGGTGCAAAAAAGATTCAATCATCGCAATAAAATAGTCAAAATATGAGCCCAACACATAACATAAACCAAAAAAGATAGTTTGATACCTAGGAGTTGAAGATCTTCTAAAAGGAGTTACTCTTATGAATCCTTCTTCTTCTTGAGGCCTTCTTGTTTCTAACTGTTGATTATTATGAAATCTTAATCTTCTAGGTGGAGGAGTGTCCCTGTGATCTTCCTTGTAAAACTTCTTGTCTCCTCTGACTGTCTCTGCATAGCTTCTTGGATGTGTTTCTTGATATGTTTCTTTGGAGATTGATTCCTTTTCTTTCTGATTGTATCCAAGTTCGGACTTGTCATGATTTTGTCTCTGACAGTTAATAATGTTATCCAAAACTTTAGAACTATTCTACCTGTTTTTCTTTTGAAGATATTTTCTTAATGTGACAATCTCTGATTCCAAATTTCCAATGGTCCTGTCTCTTTCTCATAACCGTTCCTTGCGTGATTCTTCAGTTATTTTGTCTTCTTCAACTTGAATTTTTAACTTAGTGATCATCTTCTCTAGTTCTTCATAGTTGGAATTTTGTGTTTCCTCTTTACTTTTTAGTTCCGCTTGTAGTGACTTGTTTTTCTTCTTTTCTCTTTTTATAACTTCTATAGCACTCAACATTTATTCTTTGTATTCAACTTCTGCCTCTTCATATTCCTCTTCGGTGACTTCTTTATCAGAGTCTTCTACTTCCATGAATAGAACTCTTTCTATCTCACTTTTACTAACTTCATCTTCGTTCGATGAGGAGTTGTCTTCTTTGGTGCATAAACTTTTCTTGAAGACTTTATTTTTGGTTCTTTTACCTTTGTATATTTGTTTTCTATTTGAATCAGCTTTATCATTTGTTTTATTTTTCTTATGAGGACATTTGTTAGAAAAATTACCAATGCCATCATAATTAAAACAAATCAATGGAAGCTTACCTCTATATCTATCGTCGGTTCCTTTTTCAGTCTTCTGACGAAGTTTGCTACTTCTTATGAGATGTCACTGTTGTTGCTATCTTCTTTTTCCTTTTTCTTTCCCTTTTTCTTTGAATTCTTGGATGCTTTGATTTCTACTTATTTTGTAATTGGATTCTCTTGTTTCATTCTCATTTCATAGGCTATGAAAATTTCATGTAGTTCATCCATGCTTATAGAATCCAGATATGTTCTTTCTTCTAGTGTTGATATCTTAGGATCAAATCTCATTGGAAGAGATATTAGTACCTTTTGAACAATTATAGATTCATCCACTTATTCTCCCAATCCTCTGATTGCATTCATTGTTTCATCAACTCGGAATAAGTAAGTTGCAATATTCTCATCTTCCTTCATATTCAGTTGTTCAAATTGACTTCAGTAAGTTTGAAGCTTTACTGCCTTGATTTTTTTATCTCCTTCATAAACATTCTGAAGTTTGTCCCAAATCTCCTTTGTGGAGCTGCAATGCATAACCTTTCCATATAATGAATCACAAAGACCATTCAGAAGATATTTTTTTTCTTTTGAATTATTTAGACTGAGTTTCCTTCTATTTTCATTTGTTGGAGGAATGATAGGTTCTTTATATCCATCTACAATTGATTTCCAAACCTAAAATCCATGTGCTTGTACATGTGTTTTCATCGTTCTGCTCCATAATGAATAGTTATGTCCATCAAACTATGGTATTCCATTTTTGTACATACTGTTAATCTCCATGATCTACCTTCCAGTGGTTAAATTGATTTCTGAAGGAACCTACTCTAATACCAATTGTTGGATTATTGGGAG
>ML783514.1:247088-277379 GCA_009831015.1 Picea engelmannii
AACCACAATATTTAAGTGTTATTTATATTTATGATCAATATACCATTATAATTCAACAAGTGCAGAGTAAGTGAACCATGAACAATGAACAATCATACACATACACAGTACACCAATATTTTATAAGGAAACCCAATGCAGGAGAAAACCACGGAATGATTTTTCTTATATGTATTTAAGAATTACATTCATTGGAAGCACCAACTTCCTTTTTTCTGCAACTGGAAGGAGGCTCTGACCCCCTATATTTTCAAGCTACAACCTGAGGGAAGCTCCAACTCCCCAATTCTCTGGCTACAATCAGAAGGAGGCTACAACCCCCTATGTTATCTGACTACAACTGTAAGGTGGTTGAAATCACCTTTCCTTGCCCCGTCCTGCCACCTTGAGGTATAAGTGTCAAATAGATGATGAAACCACTGACACATTGTCACTGTGAGATAAACCACTGTAAACATTTACAAATCTGAGCCAAAAACCTGTAACCAACCTGTACCAAAATCCTATAATCATTCTTGTACCAGAAGTCTACCTGTACCAACAAAAAACAACAGGTATGTGCCCTGTCTGTGTTGTAGCATGCGTATGTACGCAACCTGTCTATATTGCATCCTACATATGTACATGGCCTATATATACTGCATCATGCGTACACCTTCATAAAGATAGGGTTTTCACCTTTTCTGAAATTTCAAACACTTTGTTATCTTTGCCACATCAACCTGCAACTTGTCATTGTGTCTTATCTATAGTTGCGCCCTGTGCATACATCATCTTATATATCCCTTAACAAATTGCATCTATATCTCTCTAGTCAGGTTCCATACATGTGTGTACAATCATGAACAAGTGTAATAACCCTCACATGGAATAGACATCAAACCCTCACTGATATGCAGCCTCACACTACACCAACAACTTCATAATCACTTCACGACTACAAGATCTCAACATGTACCACAAAAACCCTCAACCATATACCAAGAAATAAAGTATGTGCCTCAACACTAACAAGATGTACCAATGATAAATATCAAATATACCAACATTGTATTTCTGTAGATCTGGATTATACAGTAAGTGTCATACAACCAATAACCTCTCTAGGGAATATCCTCAAACCGCCATAGCCATATCTCATGTAGACAACAATATCCAACTACACATAGAAATAAGACACACCTTTTGAAACTATAAATATATCTGTTGTACCTGATCATTGTAGACATTCCTGGGAGCTTGCTTTCAGACTCTAGAGACCTGACATCTTCATCTCCTCAAGTTTTCATGGCTTTTCCCAATTGTACGTGATTGTTACTTATTCAACATGTGTATGTATGCACTCTATTATCCTTCAGCCTGCATATGTACGCACTCTGTTCCACTGTAGCCCACATACACCTCAAAAACTAGGGTTTTTTCAATATTTCTACAATTCCAAAACTTTCACTATCAATCCTTCATGCTACCTCATAGTTGTGTAACTTCAGATGTATCAATGAGTACCTGTAATAAACCTTACACAATAATAGATATTCAATGTGCTCAATAGGTGCTAATAGGAGAGCCTTTCTCTCTTATTTACACTTCCATGTAGCTTCCTCAAGGGGTTACCTTCTAACCAACTTAACCCAATTTCCTTGTTTTAGGGCTAACCCACTTCTAACCACTTATAACCACTTTATCCACAAATAGTAAAATATCCACTTCTAGTTGCAGCTAATTTATTTTTAATTATTTTCTTATTGCAACAATTTAACCCATGATTAACTCCTAGCTTCACCCACTTGACTAGTCAACTTCTTCTAGGAGCTTCTAGAATAATTTGACTTATTTAACCTTCTATATAACTCATGAGGTTTCTCTAACTTCACAAGGCCATAACTCTCTAACTGCGAGGATTTATGTGACATTCCACATATCACCGGAAATGGCATGACATGTACTATCCATATAGAATAGTCTTACTTGTAAATATACTAAACTTCATACCATTATACATCAAACAAACTTAAGTCCCTTAACCATATTGTTGGGGCTACCATAATTTTCTACCGGACTTGCTTCAAGGGTTGACATCAATGACAACCAACCCAATTAATCAACACACTTGGTATGCTAAAATGGATAGATTTATTCTTGACACTAAATTTTCTATATGTCATTATGACCCCATTTTTTATTCTAAGAAAGTAGGAAACTATCTCATAATACTTTTTCATTATGTTGATGATCTTATCCTCATTGGTAGTGAACCCAAACTCTTAAAACATGTAAAATCCAACCTTAAGAAGAAATTTGAAATAACAGACTTAGGTTATTTGCATTATTTTTTTTGGCCTCCAAGCATTGCAAACCAAGGAAGGAATTTCCTTTTCCTAGTCTAATTATACATGTAACCTTCTTCATCATTTTCAAATGGAAGATTGTAAACCAATCCCTTCTCCCTTTCATTTTGGAGTCAAAATTTCTACCACCTATACTACACCCAAAGTAGATGCCACTTTGTATTTTCAGTTAGTTGGTAGCCTCTTATATTTGACTCATATCTATCCTGATATTTCTTTTTCTTTTGGTCGTGTTTCCCAGTATAACAACACCACATGAAAACCATTGGAAAGCAACAAAAATGACACTTCAGTATATCCAGGGTACAATTCAATATGGATACATTATAGTTTTGGAGGGACTCCTTTGTTGATTGATTTCAGTGATTCCAATTAGGTTGGTGATATTGATGATTGGAAGTTTAATGCAACTCATATTTTCAATCTTGGTTCCAGACATGTTACTTGGGATTGTAACAATCAACAAGATCTTTCTCTTTGTTCAATGAAAGAAGATTAACAAGAAATGGTTAATGAAAGTCAATAAGTCTCATGGCTACATAATTTTATAGTTTGTATTCCAATAGTGGCATCCGACCACCTTCTGGTGTGATAATCAAAGTTCCATCAATATTTCCAAATATCCATTTCAACATCAATGCAACAAACACATTGAGATACATATGCACTTCATCAAAAAACGTTTTCAAGATTGTATTCTCCAAGTGCTCTTTTTCCCTATAGATGATCAAGTTCTAGATAATTTCACAAAGTCTCTTACAGAAGCGATTTTTTCCAAACTTTGATCTATGTTAGGAGTTCAAGAAGTTGTTATTATAGGGGATAGGCTCCAATGCCCCCTTCCTTTTTCTATTTTGTCACATTTGTAAATCATTCAATCCTATCCCAAGTTGTTCTTAAGAGGGGATGTTAATATATTTAAACACTTATGAGTTAGTTAAGATCAACTTGGTTTAATGTGTATTTAGGTAAAAGTGTGTTTCTTTAGTATGTATTTATAGTTATGTAATCCAATGGTCATGATATGTTCTAGACATAAGGTGTTGTGATAACTCATATTCTCCTCGATTATAATATCTACATTTATTTGTGGCTTTACACCTAATTTTTCCATGATCTCTATTTAAAGAGCATGGAGGGTCATTTCCTGAAGATCGTTTGTGAGAAACTCCTATGTACAATATTTTTATTTTTATTTAATATATTTCCTCAAGTGTCTACGTTGGCTGAGGCTATGGATTGTTTCCCTATTTGATGGTTTTAACGATGAAAACACTTGGTGTATTGATATTTGATCTAGTTGTGTGAGTGGTTGCTTAAGGTGTTTGACCTATGTGGAAATATCCTATTTTGTCGAACATGTTTAATTGTATTAATGGTGTTCTTGAGCTAGAAAAAAGTATTTTAAACATTGTCCTCCTTAACCTAATTATGAAATATGTTTTTGAGTTTATGTTATAAATACTTCTATATACTTAATTGAAGTTTCTATCCTCTTGTTAGAAGAAAAACAAGTTTCATCATATCCAATTAGATTGGAAAGATGAATTTTGATTTATATTGCATGTCTAGAGACCCCAACTAATCAAAAACATGTACTTGATGGTTTGGTCAAGTTTCTTTGCCACATATTTCCACATACCACCTCAATTGTATTTTGGTATTCTAAAATGGAGATTATTTTCCTTCATAAATAACACCCTAATAAAGAATACATATGTCAGTCACTTGATTTATTGAGAATATACTAAACTAATCTAACACAATTTTCTCCCATAACAAATCATCAAGGCCCTTCAGGTTTTTGTAAAATATCAATAACTAGATATCCATATTGTCCTAGAAATTAGTTGTACTCATAAAGAAAATTGATGAATTTGAGTTGAGGAAGAGTATGATCTGTTATCCCAAACTCCTAGGGATAACTAAGGAGATGGTTTCTTGAGGCTCTCAGGTTTCATACATGGAGTATCAAAAGACAACTTGACCAGGAGCGTCCACTTGCACATACAGAGACCCACCTCACCACCACAGTTCCAAGTTCATCACGACGGTATCCACCACATCAGTTGGATTCCTGAATAAATTGGATCTTTCTCCATGAGGTACAATCCAGGTAGCATGGTGAGTTCCATTTCAATATTTTAGGCATTTAAGTTTGATGAATCTATAATTGATTTTGATTATGTAATGTTTTCTTGGACATTATGTTCTTTTCCCTGTTTCACTTTGGTGGTTAACATTGCGCCCTAGTAAGTGGGTCACACTTAGGGATAGGTTTTCTACTGGGAGGTCCTCTTGACGAGTCATCGTACCATTCCCAACCACAATTTTAAATTTCTGCACTTCATCCCTTCATCTCCTTACCTTTTGGTATTTTTTGGTATACTGACCCAAGAAGGGATTGTCCCTCATTTCATGGGAAGAAGGGGTTGAAGGCCCAGAGGCTTATAGCTGGAAAAAGATAAAAGAAAATCATGAACCTTATATATGCTCACCCATGGATCCCGGGGATAACGAAATGTCTCTCGTAAGAAATTGATGGGACCCGTGAAAAATAACGAATACAAATGCCAACTAAGGTGGAGCATGTGTGGGTATTGTTTTTCATTCTTACGTAGAATCCCCACACATGTTTTCAACTTGGAGAAGCACGATGTGAGTAGGGTAGAGTCAAGGTGGGAACTTTTTTTCATGCTTAGGTAGAATCCCCACCTTGGCTTTAACCTGGAAACATATTAAAAGAATAAAAGGAAATACATGGGCTTGGAAAAAGGTTGCATTGAAAACGAAGGTGCAACACAAACTCTACAAAGGAACCCATAAATGAGACACTACAATACCTTGTATGCCATGAAACCCATGCCCAGGAGTCTTTCCCCCATCCATGTCACTTCATCCACGTGACTTAGAGAAAGTTCTTCTTGGGAAACACTCCTAAAATTGAGGTACAATTATCCCAATAGGTCGCTTTGTCAACCCTCCCATACCTAAACTAGGAAAATTGCATAGGGTATTTGAGCAGTTATTTATTTTGAAGAGGTATTTTGGATGTACATTCTTATATGGCTCTTTTATTGATTTTATTTAATCATCATAATTCATTTGACTTGATATCCTTGGAGGGCGTATTCATTGTCTTTGTAGGACCTAGTTGGTGGATAGTTTTGGAAGAATAAGCCTATCTTGGGCTTCCTTAGGGCTTGAATCCCATAGGTTGGATACCATGGACCACACATCAAACAATGATACTATCTTTTGGAGGCCTGAGGAAATACCATGGAGGACATAACCCAACCCTTAGCCAATTGAACAATTTTCTCTTGAGGATAAAACATCACTTTTAAGGAGGTTGACGTCACCCTAGGGATAGGTTTGTGGTGGTGGTGTTGTTGTTACTTGAAACTTGACATCTTTGGATGGAAATGAGTACCTTGAATACCCTAGTTCTTGAGAGAGAGGCCTTTGGAGGCCCAACATTTCACCTCCAAGCTCAACAATTTGCTAGAGGTGCCAAAACGTTGCCCTAAAGGGGTGACATCATTCTTCTTTAGGGTTTCTTATGTGCATTTTAAGGTTAAATTTGAATTTTATATTGTAAAGGGGAAAATTAAGGGTTGTTGTCCCCTTACTTTGTGTTTTACCCTAAAATTAAGTGGACATACACTTGCAGTAGGATTTGTATAAATAAAGATCATTTCATTTCATTTTTATCATAACTCTCCCATCTTGGAGAGGATTCTTGGCTGAAATTTGCACCATACTTATGAAATTTTGTCTATCTCTCTTTATACTATCTATTGCTATCATTTGATTTTTCTATTGGATGAATAATTAAGGCTCCATCTTCCTTGGATGTTATTTCTTTATTTTATGGTGGATTTTCTTGGTTAAAAGGAGTTTATCTTGTTAATGCTTGGACTAGGTAAGGAATCTTTCATGTTATTTCTTATTTTCTTGGTCACAAGGTTAATTTGATAATATTTTGGGGAGTATAAGGGAATAAAACCCCACTAATCCCATCACATTTGTCTTGAAATAATTTATTGCATAAAGGAATACTAGGAGGAGTAAAAGGGTTTACAACCTCGTAGGGTTTTCCTTAGCTTGTCTTGTTTGCCTTGGGGAGTAAAATGGATTACACCCCCAAGGAAGTAGAAAAAATAGATCTTTAATTTTTAAAGACTCCATAACCCAATAGTTCAAGGCACTAATATCTTGCATTGGGATACGTATAATTATGAGATATCAAAATTGTGTAAGATTGATTTTTTTCTACATGTTATAAGATTTATTGTTCCCTAAGGGCATCCTATTTTAGTCAAGGATTTCATTGTTGCAATAAATTTAATGCTACATCCATTAGGGCTGCAACAAACTTAACATTATTTAATCATTTACTCTCTTTTCAACCGTGGAAATTGACTTCTAAACCTAGATTATTGTTCTACTGGTTATGGGCTATCTTTTTTACGGTTTACTTGTTGATTTTTATGGTTGGAACTTGTTGTTGTAGCAATTTTTTGCTACGGCCATAAGGATTCCCTAAAATTTTGTTGATAAATTCATTCGACAACTCTAATTTACCATCAAAGTTCATGCTTTAGTATTGGAAGGTTATCTATCATTTTAGTACTTCATTGTCCAATAATTATTTGACAATTTTGATGGTTAAATATGCAGTAACTAGCTATTTTACTTGTTTATATATATTTATGTTGAGTGCTGAAAATAGGGACAACAAGCTTAACTTTCTTGTCCACTAGATTATCTATTTTGTATCTTGTCTTTTCTTGTGTCTCGGGCAGGTACAACCATTAACATGAAAAACTCAAATTATCCATTATAAGAAAAGTGACTCCTTTGGGTAGAGTTTACAAATCTAGTTGGATACATTGGAGGAAAAATGTTAGAGGATATATTTTACTAAATAAAAACATGTTGCAACAAGATCAAAACTTAACTATTGTGCTTCATTTTCACAAAATACAATGGGCATGTGTAATTCTTAACCAAAGTGTTTTATCAATTCTTTACTTATGAGCAAGTTGTCTCAAATTTTCATTGAACAATTTCCATAATGACATTAGATTATAGAGGATCATGAAGTTTCTTAAAATGTTTTCTATGTATAAGTTTAGTTGTGGAAAGTGGTGATCCCAAGTCACTTGAATTTTGATTTGACTTAGAATATTTGGTAAAGGGGATAAATTATATGTTTTCGGTGGTCTCAGTTGGAGCTGAATATGGCATCTAGATTGGGCATAACAAACATGGGATAGGTGCAACATAATTCTTCATCCATTTTGGAAAACACAATGTCTGTGATTGAGAAGGAGTACATTCAAACTGGATGGATTAAATTTCAAATGCAATAGTAGCTAGTTGGATTGATATGGATAATTTTGCATTGGTAGTCCCTATACCCTAGTCTAGGCCAATTGTAAATAAGGGAACTTGCTTAGTGGCATTGACTAGTTGGATGGCATCATTGTAAACAATGATAGGTGGAAACTTAAAGTGATAGTATTGTGGTCCTTATGTGGGTTGTAATTGTTGTGATAGTGATCATAAGGCATTGCAATGATACTAGTAGAGTATTCCAACCAAAAGGTCAAAACAATCCTTGGTGATTACATTACACTCCATTGTGTCGATAAAAACCCATATTGTAAAGTGACATGATAGATTCGATCCACTCATGTTAGCTTCACCCATCCTACATTGTAAGGATGTGGATGAGGTCATTTGCTGAATATTGATTGTGAGAAACGGTTATGTACAATATTTTTCTTTTGCATTAATATATTGCCTCAAGTGGTTGTGTTGGCCGAGGCCATGCATTATTTCTCTATTTGAGGGTTTTAACCATGTAAAATTTCTAGTGTATTGATCTTTGATATGGTTGTGTGAGAAGTTACTTAAGGTTTTCAACCTATGTGGACATATCCTGTTTTTGCAAACATGTTTAATTGTATTACTGGTATTCTTGAACCAGACAAAATGTTTTTAAACATTTTCCTCCTCATCTTGATCATGAATTATGTTTTTGAGTTTATGTTATAAATATTTCTATATACTTCATTGAATTTTCTCTCCTCTTGGTACCAAAAAAAAAAGTTTCATCATATCCAATTATATTGGAAAGACAAATTCTAATTTATGTTGCATGTCCAATGACCCCAACTAATAAAAAACATGTACTTGATGGTTTAGTCAAGTTGCTTTGCTACATACTACTTCGATTGTATTTTGGTATTATAGAATGCATATTATTTTCCTTCATAGATCACACTCTAATAAATAATACATATGCCAGTCACTTGAGTTATTGAGAATAGACTAAATCAATATAACATGATTTTCTCTCATAACAAATAATCAAGGCCTTTTGGGTTTTTGTAAAATCTCAATAACTGGAGATCCCTACTAGTCCCATAAATTAGTTGTACTCATAAATCAAATTGATGACTTTGAGAGGAGGAAGAGTAGAATCGAAAGTGGAAAAAATTCAATTATGGATATACAAGGCTTGCTTAGAAAATAGAAAATTACATTAACATGAAAAACTCATCTTATCCATTATAAAAGAAGTGACTCCTTTGGGTAGAGTTTACAAATCTAGTTGGATACATTGGAGGATAAACATTAGAGGATATATTTTACTAAATGAAAACATGTTGCAACAAGATCAAAACATAAATGTTATGCTTCATTTTCAAAACATACAATGGGCACATGTAATTCTTAACGAAAGTGTTTTATAATTTATTTACTTATGAGCAAGTTGTCTCAAATTTTCAATGAACAATTTCCATCATGACATTATATTATAGGGGATCATGAAGTTGTTGAAAATGTTTTCTATGTATAAGTTTAGTTGTGACAAGTGGTGATCCCAAGTCATTTGACTTCTAATTTGACCTAGTATATTTGATAAAGGAGAGAAAATAGATGTTATCAATGGTCTAGGTCAGAGATGAAGATGGCATCTAGATTGCGCATAAAAAGCATGGGGTAGGTGCAACATAATTCTTCATCCAGTTTTGGGAAACACAATGCCTTTGATTGAAAAGGAATACATTCAAATTGGATTGATTCACTTTCAAATGCAATAGTAGCTAGTTGGATTGATATGGATGATTTTGCATCGGTAGTCCCTATACCCTGATCTAGGCCAAATTGTAAATAAGGGAACTTGCTTAGTGGTATTGACTGGTTGGATGGCATCATTGTAAGAAATGATAGGTGGGAAATTAAAGTGATATTATTGTGGTCCTTGTGTGGGTTTTAAGTGTGGTGATAGTGATCATATGGCATTGCAATGATACTAGTAGGGTCTATCAACCAAAATATCACAACAATAATTAGTGATTAAATCACATTCCCATGTGTCGATACAAAAATGTATTGTAAAGTGACATCATAGACTTGATAAAATCAAGTTAGCTTGACCCATCCTACATTATAAGTATGTAGATGAGGTCGTTTGTTGAAGATCAATCATGAGAAACTATTATGTATAATATTTTTCTTTTGCACTAATATACTGCCTCAAGTGGCCATGTTGGTCAAGGCCATGGACTGTTTCCATGTTTGAGGATTTTAACCACATAAAACACTTAGTGTATTGATATTTCATTTTGTTGTGTGAGTGATTGTTTAAGGTGTTCAACCTGTGTGGAAATATCCTCTATTTTTTTCGATCATGTTTAACTGTATTATTGGTATTCTTGAACTAGGAAAAATGATTTTAAACATTGTCCTCCTCATCCTAATCATGAAATATGTTTTTTATCTTATGTTACAAATACATTGATATAATTCATTGAAATTGCTCTCTTCTTGTTACAAAAAAATAAGTTTAATCATATCCAATTAGATTGGAAAGATGAATTCTTTTTTCTGTTGAATGTCTAGAAACCCCAGCTAATCACAAACATGTACTTGATGCTTTAGTCAAGTTTCTTTGCCACATATTGCCTCAATTGTGGTTTGGTCTTCTAAAATGTAGATTATTTGCCTTCATAGATCACACTCTAATAAATAATACATATGGAAGTCACTTGAGTTATTGAGAATATCCTAAGTCAATCAAACATGATTTTGTCTCATAACAAATCATCTAGGCCCTTTGGGTTTTTGTAAAATCTCAATAATTGGAGATCCCTACTAGTTCTAGAAATTAGTTGCATTCATAAAGAAAATTGATGACTTTGAGTTGAGGAAGAGTAGGATGGAAAGTGGACTAAAGATTCAATTATGGATATACAAGGCTTGCTTAGAAAATAGAAAATTCCATTAACATGAAAAAATCAACTTATCCATTATAAGAGAAGTGACTCCTTTGGGTAGAGTTTACAAATCTAGTTGGATACATGGGAGGAAAAACATTAGAGGATATATTTTAATAAATGAAAACATGTTGCAACAAGATAAAAACATAAATATTATTCTTCATTTTCAAAAAATACAATGGGAACATGTAATTCTTAACGAAAGTGTTTTATCATTTCTTTACTTAAGAGAAAGTTGTCTCAAATTTTCACTGAACAATTTCCATCATGACATTATATTATAGGGTATCATGAAGTTTATTAAAATGTTTTATATGTATAAGTTTAGTTGTGGCAAGTGGTGATTCCAAGTCATTTGACCTAACATATTTGGTAAAGGATCAAAATTATATGCTATCAATGGTTGTGGTTGGAGATGAAGATGGCATCCAAATTAGGCAAAACAAGCATGAGAGAGGTGCAACATAATTATTCATCCATTTTTGGGAAACACAATGTCTTTGATTGACAAGGAATACATTCTGGTATAGGTTGGCTATCCTCATTAATCAAGAGTCCTTTCCCTTGGGTACGATTTCCACCAATTAGTTAACATTCTTCCAAGTTGCTTCCAACATCTAAACCATGTCAGTGTGGGTCCCGATAAACATAAACATGTACAAGCTTAGATTTCCCAACAAAATCATAATATTTTATCAAAACATGAACCAAAAATATTTCTATCTTTCAATTATCATAAAAACGTAGCTAAATCAAGGATTAAGGAAATAACAAGTTTGTAACACCATCTCCTATCTAAGCATCACAATTATTTATCATAACTTTAAAGATAGTTTCCATTACCTATTGAAATCTTATTTATGTGTAAAAGTCCAGAACACAAAAGTGAAAACCCAAAGGAAACTTAGAGGGGATACCCTTTATCACCTTAGTAACTCCCTCTCTCACTTTAGGTTAGCTCTCCTCCAACACAAGGGGTGTTTTCCTAAGGTAGGATTACTAAAAATATTACAAGAAGGATGAAGTTGATTAGGAAGAGTTAGCTTTAGAAAAACATATACATTATAGAAAAAGGTAAAATGGGGTAATGGAGGACCGATACTAGTGCCTATCCAATATTGGGCAAATGGAGTTGAGAGGTAAAACCAAGAGATAATTTTTATAAATGGTTAAACGGATAGATCTGATAAATATTCCACAACCATCCTTAATTTGTTGTTAAATAATGAAAACTATACTTGGAGGGCGTTAAAGGTGCCACTCTCAAACCATGCTATGAGGGTGCATCTTACAACGAATAATTAATATATAAACAACTCTTAATAATATGATAGATTCCAAATAATACATATAGAAATAAAACAACAAAGGATAATGGGAGAAAAACCTTTACACTAAACCATTCCAACGTGGTAAATATACCCCTCTCTTGGCCCTTCAAAGAAATTAACTTGTTGCATCCACCAACAACAAATAGAAATGAAAACACGATTTACATATGATAAGTTGGAACCCTTAAAATTTCCATTAAGCCTTAAACAATATATTCAACAAAGCTCCAAGAGGAGAGGTTCTTCACAAATCCACCCATAATGCACAAATTGAGAGAGCTACTTCTTAAATAGAGTTAGGTCCATCTCTCTTACAATAAACAAGTAACAGTTTCCTAGATCCATTAATTCTTCAAGGAATAAGAGTAAAATATTACATTCCAACCTTCTCAACAACATCCCTACTAAATATAGCAATAAGTTGTTGAGATCCATTTTCTTCTCAAGAAGAATTAATAAAATATGCTATACACATCCTTATCTCCAAGGAAAACAATATAATAATGCTCTCTCACATAACCAACTCATGTGATAAGTCAAATAATAATAAAATAATGATTGGTTAGTTATGCCATGTAACAACCTCCAACAATATAAGCTCAAGAAGGGTGGGATGCCTCTCAAAGTGGTTAGTTGACCATGAAACAACCTCCAATAAATGATAAAGAAGTTCTTCCACATGTGTGTCCTCCATCAGAGAAATAAAATAATCCTCAAAGGTGTGCTCCTAAATAGGGTGGTCCAAGTAATATCTCCTCAAAATATCAAATAACCTCCAAGAGTGGACGAATTAGGGTAATGTCCATGAGTGGAGTAATGTCTAGGGTTTTGACCTTATGTCAAATATAGCAACTAGGGAAAGGGCGCCCTCCTAAAAAACTCCATAACACAATCCTTAAGGAATAAAAACTCCTCAATATGTGTGAAAACAACTAAGTACAAGGAGGAGGAGTCAACCACCAACTAGAAATCCTCAATCCACGTGCAAAGTGGTTACAATATCCAACTAGCTCCATGCACGAGGGGACAACCCCTTATCAAGCAATAAATTAATGTGATAAATAGGTGGATTCCTCAACATATGTGCCAAGACTGTGAGTGTTACACCTAATACCACAATCCATATCACAATAACCAAATACAACTGTGAAACCAATACCAATAATCTAGGGATCTCATGCAATAAGATTCCATATAGTAAACATTAAGTCAAAGTAGTAGTTGGAAGGGCTAAATAAAACTCTACATGTATGAAAAAGCATAGCGCTCCATCAAATGAGGTATTCCATATCATAATGAAGTAATGAGATGATTTTATTCCTAGATAATGTCCTACTTAGGAGGAGGAAATTTATGCATCTTGAAGGAGGGAATTGATCCCTAGACAACGTGGTGTGTCTTGGATTCCTATATGAAGGCTTGAATTTGGCTTGGGGATGCTTGGGTTGCAACAATGTTCATGCAGAGGGAGTGGACCCAATGGAGTAAATCTCTTAGGAGGAGCGATTGAATCCATGTGGACTTGTGGCAGAGTTGTGTGGACATATCTTGTGTAGCTCCATCATCTTGGAGTCCTTATTGTGTACAACATCACTATGGATCTTGGCAAGTGTACCCTTGGAGTGTAGCACTCCACTTGTGTGATCCTACATGTGTTTATTGTAGGTTTTTTGTAAGCGATTATCCTACATACATATAGTTGGCTTGCCTTACCTCGTGTTACCTCTCAAACCTACACCTTAAGTGGTAAAACCCTAAAAGACGACTGCAACTTTAGAGGAACTATGAGGGGTTGTCAATTGTCACCACAATAACAACCTCACTCTCTTTAGGTTGGCTCTCCTCCAATGCAAGAGGGTTTCCATATGAAAATGTATGATAAAATATAGAATTAATATGGATTGGTGGACCAAGGCTAGTGCCTATCCAAATTAGGGAAAATTGAGTCAAAGGGTCAAACTTAAAGCACTATTTTCTTATGAAATAAGGACAAAACAAAGCTAGGATGAAAAAGCTACAACTGTCCTTATTATTTCTATCACAAAATGTAGAAAATTTATTTGGAGGAGTCTTAATGAAGGAGAACCTATAAAACATGTATGAGGGTGTGGTTATCAATGGATATGTAAGCTCGTGACAACTCGAATTAATAAGAAAGTCACAACCAAATATATCCAAAAGGGAAATGAACCACAATATGTCAACTTCTAAAGGGAATAATGTTACCCATAATTTATCCCTTCAAACTAGATTTATTTGCAAGTAAATTCCAACATTCACACTCAACAAGTTTGGATCCAAAACATTATGACTCGCATTGACAAGAAACACCCTTAGCTTGCATTGCCTTCAAAAATATGTTAAAATAATCTATTGAAGGATAAAACTCCTTACAAATACAACCATCCCATGCAATGGAGAGAGAACATATTTATATATATTTGAACTCAATCTCCTATAATTTGGTGGAATCTAGATCCAATGTCTTCTCCAAGTAAAATACTAGAAAAGCATTAACAAAATAAAATAATCAAAATAATTTAACAACAATGAAGGGGTGCCACATGTCCTCTTTATGTGTAAAATTCCTCTTTGATTGAGGCTTTTCTGACCAGGCAAGTGAATACTTTATGCCACTTGCCTTCTTTTCCTTAAAAACACAGTTCAAGATGAACCTTTAGTAACTATTAACCCCTCATAAGTAGGGGTAACTAGATGATATTTTTTCCTATGATCCACATTCCAAGTAGTAGTTCCACAAATGGAATTCATGGTTCTCCACATATAGTTTCCCACAGATGATTCCTACTTCATGCTCATCTCACTCACATCGGATGATTATGGTGCATGACACACATGAAGTACCTTGTTCCATTGCTTCATATTAAGTGTTATTTCCCAATGTATTTGACATGAAAGTAGTGACCATGGGTTGAGACAAATGATGGATCATGACGCTTGGAATTTATATTGTTCTCCTTGTTTCACCTTGGTTTTCATAATCAATTCCTAGATATGTGATGTCACTCTTGGGTAGGGTTGTAATATAGGGGGATTTGAGATGAGTGACATGTCCATATCCCAATCCATACATAATATTTTCTATCTTTCTCGATTTCCATTGTCCCTTTTTTGGGGTTGGTTGTCATATGTCACATATATAGGTTTGTGCTTCATAATCCCATGAGAAAAAGGAGGTTGAATGCTCAAGGTTGATGAAACTTGATATATAAAAAGAAGAAAGGAAATATCAATGATAAATCAAATTGCAAAGAAAATGAAAGAAAAGAAATATAAAAAAAAAACAAAGAAAAAGAATAAAGCAAGAGCAATGCCCCCTTGTTATGAGGCCATCACACCAAGTCCTATGTAATTAATGCATAGCTAAAAAAAGGAATTAAAAAATCAAAATCAAAATCCAAAAAAGTTTAAATCAATAAATAAAAATGAAAAAAGGGGTTTGGAAAGACACAATGGCGAGGAAAGGGAAACTCATTGTGTAAGCGCTCCCTCATTACAAAGTCGCTCATGTGGATGAATATCTTACATAACCTCACATGACTATGCATGCCACTCATGAAGTTAAACCCCACACTATACCATTTATCATCACACAATATCCTTGATGGGTTTCTTGGGAAATACTTCTCCTCCTATGTACGAACACATGTAATAGGGGAAATTGGTAAGCCTCCCATGCCTAAAATTGGAAAATTTTATGAATTATATGAGTTATTAAGAATTCTAAAGATGATGCTTAATGCGATCTACCTATTGGCATTTACATTTGACATGACTCAATTCTTATGTTGCATTGGACTTGTGTACATGCACCCATATTGATGGTTATATTGAGTCACTTGCACCTTAATTTGGATGATGTACCCAACATAGATATGACTTGGATTGAGCCTTGTTCCTTTGGAGGATGTTGAGGAGGCCCATTACACACTTGATGGAGGTCATCCCACTTCTTATGAGGGAGTTGGGATACTTTTGAGATCGTTGCACCCTTTGGGAGAGGACATTGCACCTTTTGGATGAAATGCTGCACCTTTTCGAGAGAACATTTCACTTTTGATCCCCTTCACATGCCTTTCCACATATTTTGAGGGATACCAAATTCAAGAGCGGTTATATTTTGACAAAATGCGATAGATGTAATGTCCACAATATTTCCAAAATGTTGTCATAATAGATAAAGGTCATTTTTATATTTTCTTATGGCTTTATCTAGGAAAATATTGTTATTTTAATGAGAAGGGTACTAGATCTCTCATATAAATAAGATAATCAATTCAATTTTGTATCATGGCTAGAAATTTTGTAGAAAATTGCTTGTCTGCTATGACTTCTTTATTTTTTCTATGGATGGATAACTAGAGCACCTTCTTGAGGATCATATTTTGTGGATGACTTTGAAACTTATATGTATTTTCATGTCTAAGGTTTGTGGATGAAAATGATTTATTGAGTAAGTGGTTTCTCTACATGTTTTGATTTTGTTTATGTTGGAACAGAAGAAATAGATAAGTGTGAGGTGCATTTATGATTCATATGATACATGTATAAATACAAGATGTTTGACAGTTGGATTTGTATTCCAAGACATCTCTTGGACTCTCGATGATCATTACAATCACTTGAATATTCATATTATGTCAAGTGATGAATATCGTAACCCTAAATGGATTAGTTTTCCAACATTCCCCCCCTTAATCCGAAGGGGTGTATATGATTCCAAGTTGAGAGATGAAGTCTGGAAGTGTGCAACTGAAATCTATAAGTGGGCAGTTGCCAATGGATGAATGTGGTCTTTGAGTCTGGTGGTTTTGGGATGACCACAAACCAAATGGATTGTCGAATATGTTGTATTCTACTAAATGGTCATGGTGGTTTAAATAAGACCACAAACCAATCTAGTGGTTTAGGGATGACCACAAACTCTTGAACTTAGCTCTAGGGATTGTTATCACATACATTGTAGTTTGTTAAAATTCCAACTCAAATACCAAGTGTGTGACACAATTGGGAACAACTATCACTTTCACCTTAATAGATTTCCCCCTCATATTAGTGAAGGATAAATCCAACACAAGGGAGGATTCTCAGGTGACCCTAGGGGGATTGAGATGGAAAGTGAAAATAGATCATAGAATGACCCTATAGTTCAAGGTCAAGAGTGAAAATGAGGCTTGAGAATAGGTCTTGTGAGTTTATGAAGGTTGTCAATTTATGTACCTGCAAAACAATGTTAGACCTGCCTAGAAACGAGACAATTTATGAAACATTAAGCCTACAAATCAAAGGGGAACCAATAAGAAACCTTGATTTACCAAAATTGCAGTAGTTTGGAAATATATATCAGCAATAAATAAGTTTATGACAGTTGAAACATCAACCATCAAAATCAAGTGTAATATGTTGGAAATAAAGATAGCAAAAAGTAGATAATTTTCCAATGATTAGAGCAAGACTTTGATAGCAATTAGAGGGTTGTTACTAAGTTTTATCAGAAATATATGTAACAACCTTAAGGATATATAAAAAAAATTCTACAACAGAAAGTTCTAGCCACTAAAATCAACAAGTAAACCATACAAATAACAACTATTAACCAGTAGAACAATTATCAAGGCTTACAAGTGAATTTCAACGGTAGAAGAGTGCGTAAAAGAATGAAAGATGATGAGTTTGTTGCAGGCCTATTGGCTGTATCTTAAAGTTGATTACAACTAATAAATCACTTGGCTAATCAAGATTCCATTAGGACACAATTTAGCTTAAAGCATGTAAAATCAAATTCCAAACTTAAACAACTCAATCTCCTTGATATCATGTTTACCAATGCATAATATTCAATCTCCAATGAAAAATTATTAGTGCCCTATATATTGGGCTATGGAGTCTCTTTTTTATGAGCTAGGGTTTATTACTTCTCTAGGGGTGTAAGCCATTTTACCCCTTAGAGCAAACAAAGCTTAGAAAGGTAAATCTGCAAGGGTGTAATCCCTTTTATTGCTTGTAGCAACCTTTGCAAAATAGCCTTTTCAATGACAACAAAGATAGATCTTGATGGAGGGTGTATTCCCTTATACTCCTCCAAGGGTTTTGACAAATTAACCTTGAAATCAAGAAGAAAAACATACAATTGCAGAAATTTATTACCTAATCCAAGAGATAGCATGAAAAACCCCTACTTATCAAGAATATTCCACCACAATTGCCAAGAAACAAGCATCCAAGAGATAGCGCTAGCATTTTTCCTCCAATAGACAAGTATTCCATCCAAAATGCACCAAAGAGAGAGACAAAATTTCCCAAGTAGGGAAAAACATTCAGCCAAGAATCTTGTGTAGTTCTCAAAATATGATGGTAAAATGAAAGTGAGGTGGCCTCTATTTATATGAGGTCACCTAAAACCAATTTGTCCACTTTAAAATGTCAAAAAATTAGAAGGAGATCGACCTCCTCTGTTTTCTTTTACAATTTACAAAAATAAAATTTACATAAAATAAATCCCTAATGATGATGACATCATGCCCTAAAAGGGTGACGTTGGGCTAAAGATGAGACATTGAGCCTCCAATAGCTATTTGTTTGGCCTCCAAATGCCATGTTTCATGTCATCATGCACTAGAATGCCAAGTAATGCATCTCTCTCCATCAAATAACATCACACCACCACTGGAACCATCAAACCACATCATCCAAGGTGACATCAAGCGATAGCGTGTGACATCCTAGGCCTCCCAAGGCCAACGTTCATCTGCAAGGGACCACAATGTCATAATCACATGTTTTACAAGTTCCTCCAAAGGAAAATTTCATCTTCTCAAGCCCTCAATGAATGGGGCACATCATCCATCTTGTGGGCTCCAATCCCTATGAAGGTCCAAGTGACCTAGTCCCTTCATGGAATATATTACACTTGGCAAGATCCTACAAAGAAAAAAAAGTATGCCCTCCAAGGGTCCAAAAGTCACATGTATCATGCCAAGTAATCCATATTTAATAAAATAACCACCCAAACATGTGCATCAAACCCACTTTTAAAAATAAACAAATGGTCAAAGACCTTATACAACTTGTTAAATTTAAGTATGGGAGGGTTTTCATGGTGCCTTATTGGATAGATCAATCCCCAAGTCAAGTAGTGTTTCCCAAAAACACCCTCTATAAGTCATGTAGAAGAGTATGAGGTGGATGGGGGTATGAATTTTGGGCATGGGGTTTCTTGACATACAAGGGTTCATATTTTCTCATTTATGGGTGCCTTTGTAGAGGGTGTATTACATCCCTTTTTGCAATGAAACATTTTTCCAAGTCCTTTACTTGTCATTAATTGATTATGGTCCAAAACATTGAGTGCTATATGCAATGTAAATTGGAGAGCATTGCAATGCCACTTGGAGCTAAGAACACATTGAGTTCCATGAGAAGGAAAGTAAAGGACACCATAAATGCATACGCTCAATAAGGAAGACATTTATTAGTTATGTGTTTTCCTTTTTTTTTAAAGATCCTTGAATTTTTTGTGGAGAAGCGTTTCATTTCTGTTAGCACCTTAGGGTGAGAATATAGAGGATAATTTATGTCTTTTATATTTTTCCATCTACAATACCTATGGGCATTTATCCCCTTCTTCCCATGAAATGAGGTACAAGCCCTTCTTGGGGTCAATAAGCCCAAAAATCCAAAAGATGAGGAAATGAAAGGGGAGAAGTGTGGAAAAAAATAAGTATGTGCAGGAATGGTACAATTACCCTTCAAGGATACCCCCTAGTAGCAACCCTTTTCCAAAGGGTGGCCCACTTACTAGGAAAACATGCCAACCACCAAGGTGAAATGAGGCAAAAGGCATAATTTCCATGCATGTGTTTTCATAATCAAGAAAGGGCCATATGGAACATGTTGAAATGATTCAATTATTAAAATGACACTTACCATGAGACCATACTTGTTACCTCATGAAACAAGAGTTGTTATCCTCTGTGGGCTAAGCTGGTGTGTTGAACACTTTTTTTTTTTTTTATCAATGGTGATGTGTGGTAAGAGTAGGGGCTATTTCTTATCTCCTAGCTCTGGGAACTCCATGTATTCAACCTATGTGCCTTGAGAGATCATCTCCTTAAGTATCCCTAACCTAGGGGGTAACGTATAGTTCCTACGTGGGGACATGTGCTCGTCGAAGAGTACATGAGAACCTAAGCATCCCCTGTTAAGACATGTTCCTACACACACTTAAACAAACATGTTGGGATATCGAAGGGTGGTGCACTCTCCCATTTATTCATATAATCAAAACTTCAAAATTTCAACTATTACTTAAAAAGAAACTTTTTCATTTTTCAAAACCTTCCAACAAACATGTAATATGATCCAAGAAAATGTGCCACAACAAATATGCACAAATGAAACAAAACAAGTATGTGAAGAAAAGTATGGAAGAAAATTAAAATATACTATGATGGACACACAAATGCAAATGAAAGAAAGAAAATTACCTACCTACTTACCTGGGGCTTGAGGCCCATGGAGATTAGGTCCCATCATATGTCAGGTGAAATTGTACAACCAATACAACCACCTACTCAACATCTCACCCAAATGATTTCCCCTTGTGCTTAATTATAAAAAATATCAAGGACAAGCTAAGCACATAATAATCATAAATATGAATAAGCATATAATCAATCACAGAAAACAACTCATGGAGGTGGGTGGGAGGGAGAAAATCATGTTGGAGATAATGGACACAAGATTGATCCACCCATCATTGAAGAGGGATACCATGTATAGACGATGGCTCATGTTTTTCCCTATTAGCATGATCATTTCTTCCTTAATACTGAGAGGAAATGAGAGATCCTGAGAAAACCTTATGATTTCCTAGAAAAGGCGATATGAGATAAGGTACAAACTTAGGTCTAGAAGAAGAATATTTTCCTACACTCATGATATTTTGCCTCTTCATTTGAAAATCCTTGCAACAACCCCAAAGATAAAAACATTGATTCTCTATAGCATGAATCTTTGATTGTTCTGGGCTGAACATGGTCTTATCTCCATCAAATTTTGACCACAAAGGTGGTTGAAAATCATATAAAAAATCTGAGTGCTCAAAAAGACATATATCATAACTCCCAAGGTATGACCGAAAATCATAAGTACACTGCGATAAGTCATCCTAGGATGGATGAGACACATATGCATTCATATCATCATCAATATTTTAAATACCTAGATCATCCAAGTATGAATACTAGTTCTTTGAAGAAGGCAACTCAACGCTCTTCATTTTAAAACTACCCTCGATGTCGTAAATGGGATCTCCATCAAAAGTGAAACAACCCATGTCCCATCTACGCCTTCCAAAATGTATGAAATCATAAATTTGTTTACCAACTGATCCAGGTGGATATCACTGGCCACCCACCTTTTCCAACTTGCTCAAAACAATTTTCTGGCAATTTTGGCAATTCACTATTTTTAGCAGTTTTTAACTTTCGGGGCCATTTTGAGGGCCTAAATGAAGGTTTTTCGGGATTGATATTCTCAATGATATACAAAGTCTATAATTTAGCCCCCAAAATGAATCTCCTTGACGATACCTTTCCAATGGGCTATCATGCACCTAAAACGGAGATCATATGCAAAAGTTATGACCCCGGGAAGGTGATGTACTAACTTACCCAAACGGGGCCCACATGACTTTTGGGGCTTCATCTCCTAGGGTTAGGTTTTTGGATGTATAGGGTTTTTGAAATTCCTGTTTATTGTAAAAATTCCTTCAGAGCCTCATTGTAATCATCTTCTTGTGAATGAGCGCAGTCATCAGATCTCTTCTCACAGTAAGCCGCCACCATTCCAACAAGCTTGTTTTCCGCTGCATTTTACAGTTTCAACTTATTTCCTTATTGAATAGAAAACCAGTTTTATTGTATCTCTGTTATTCTGTGTTAAGAATCTTTTAATAATCTATGTTCATTTCATTCTGCTCATAAAATCCAGATCAGTGGTATCAGAGCGGTCTACTCCTTGTCGTCTTAATGCATGTCCCCAACGAGGTCAGGGTACAAAGAATTGGGTCTCGATCTTGTTTCTCTGGAGGACAAAAGCTCTCACATGCCCAAGAAACCTCTCATGGTAGGAGAAAATAAATATGGCGGGACATGAGATCCTTTCAAAATGTTGCTGGAGGAATCCCTCACGCAACAGAGGAACAAGATGATGGATAGTTTCGTGCAAATCCTTCGGCAGCTACCAACAAGCGACGCATCTTCCTCGAGCGGAGGAGCCACCCCCTTCAAGGTACAAATCAACTTCGATATTCCTATATTTGAAGGTCATATAGACGCAGATGTTGTAGACAATTGGTTGAATCTACTAGAAGGGTATTTTTCTATCCATAACTTTTTGAATAGAGAAAAGATTACTTTTGCACTCCTCAAAGTTGTTCCCCGTGTCAAAGATTGGTGGGAAAATTTCTATGAGCAAAAGGAAATAGAGGAACCCTCATTATTTATAGTCGTGGCCACCTAGGAATTCTTTGGGGATGTTATTAAGGAACAATACTACCCCGTCGGAAGTTATGACGACTTGTATACCAAATGGACCACATTGTGGCAAGAAAGAGACGAAGCAGTTCCAAAGTTCACAAATATCTTCCATACCTTGTGCACCAAGTTGGGTATCAAATATTTGGAGCAACATCTGGTGCTCTAGTATTAAGGTGCTCTTCATAGATACATCTATACTGAAATAGAAGTTTTGGACATCTCATCCTTGGGAGTGGCCTACCGATATGCCGTCAAAATCGAGCAGAATCTCAAAAAAAAGATACGGTAATTTGGGCTTGGGAACCCCTCACAACAAAAGTCAGGAAGGGGCAGCCCCAATCCACAAAACAAAGGACAGAGAAAATATGGATAGTATCAGGACAACTAGTCCAAGCCGCAAGAAAAGGAGGACACCAGAAAGACAAAGAAAGATACAGGGAAGTGGTGCGACTTCCATAAGAGCCCTTGGCATAATAGTATTGACTGCCGCTCAAAGAAGTCATTGGTGGACGAACTGAAAGCCTTTGAATCAGATGCAGGTTCTAACTCTAAGTCAGAACCAGAAAGGGGAAGATAGATCATTGACGCAGAACCCAGTGCCACCATTTCTACCACCAAGCTCCAGTCTGGTGAACCAGATGAGCCAGAAGAAGGCGAGCGCCTTTTCCATTCACAGATGTGGGTAAAAGGCACCCCACTGCACTTCATCGTTGATAGCGGTAGCCAGAAGAACCTCATCTCAACAGAGGTCATCAAGCGGCTAGCCATGCCGACAAAACCGCACCCACAACCCTATACCATTGGATGTCTCTGCCAAGGAAGCGATCTCCATGTTAGCCAACAGTGTCAACTGTCGTACGACATCAATCCCTTTAAAGATGAGGTATTGTGTGATGTATCTCCTCTCGAAGTTTGTAATGTTCTTTTGGGCCAACCATATTTATGGAAACATCGTGTTGTATATGAGTCTAGGCCTTGTAGTGTTATTATTACTTTGAACAGGAAATTGTACAGGATACCTGAGGCAGTCCCTCCTAGTGATATTTCCTTTATCTCTACCAAGCAATGCAGGAAGGTCATCTCTCAAACTGGGAAATTTTTCTTCTTCCTGATTCTCTCTCAGAGTGAGAAAAAGATCACAACCACATCCAGGGCCTCCATGGATGATCTCTCCACACAAAAGAAGCAAGTGGATAAGGTCATTGAATAATACTCAGATATCTTCTCCTCTCTTATTGGGGTACCTTTGCACTACTAGGTCAAGCATCCCATTGATCTTACCCTAGGAAAACTGCTACCCAATGGGCTAGTCTATCGTTGCTCTCTATTAGAAAATGAGTAGATCAAGAGGAATATCCAAGAACTTCTCCACAAGGGGCACATACATCCCATATCATCACCTTGTGGGAGCCCGATCATGTTGGTGCAGAAGAAATACGAGACCTCACAACTCTGCATTTATTACCTGGCCCTGAATAAAATCACAGTCTGAAACCGGTACCCGATTCCCTGAATCGACGACCTCCTTGATCAGCTCATGGTGGCCAAATACTTCTGTAATATTGATCTGAAGTCTGGCTACTACCAGGTCCCAATGTAACGAACAGATGTATGGAAGACAACCTTTAAGTCAAAAGAAGGTATTTTTGAATGGTTGGTCATGCCCTTTGGTTTAACAAATGCTCCAAATTTTTTTATGAGGATGATGGATGATATCCTACGAAATTTAACCAATACTTTTGTAGTGGTGTATCTGGATGACATCCTCATATACAACAAGACTTGGGCGGAAAACTTGCAACATATTCAGCAGGTTCTACACACCCCGCGGCAACACAAACTATATGCAAACTTGGAAAAATGCTCCTTCGACATGGACAGGGTCCATTACTTAGGCTACATTGTTGATCAACATGGTGTGCATGTGGATCCAACAAAGATACAATTCATCCATGACTGGCCAGCCCCAACCACACTCACTGAACTTTAGATCTTCTTGGGCTTCGCCAAATTCTATTCCAGGTTCGTGTTGGGATTCTCTCATTTCGCATGGGCCCTCAACCAAGTAACCAAGGGTGGCGGTAAGGAAAATTTTTTGTGGGGCCTATCCCAACAACAAGCCTTCGATGAATTGAAGAAGCATTTGTGTTCATCCCCAGTACTTTCATTATCAGACCTACAACATCCCTTTGAGATTAAGATATATGCTTCAGACTATGTTGTGGGCGTCGTTCTCACTCAAAATGGTCACCCCGTGGCATATCATAGTGAGACGCTATCAGATGTTTTTTGTAAGTACCCTACTTACAACAAATAAATGTACTCCATTGTGAAATACTGTAGCCAATGGAGACAATGCATTCTTGGGAAGGAGAGAGTCATCCACACTGATCACAAGCCACTACAATTCATGCAGACCCAAGGAAAATTTCAGAATGACCGCCATCAGAAGTGGTCCACATACTTACAACAGTTCCACCTCAACATCGAGTATAAAAAATGAAGTACCAATCGATTTGTTGATTTCCTCAGTCGACCTCCAGTTGCGGCACTCACCACGGTGCTATACTCTTGAGGCCATGAGACCTCTAGATGGAACCATGTCTATGAGACAGATCCTGACTTCTCCACCACTTACCAAATTTTAGGCGCCAACTCAGTGGTTGCTAATTTCCATCTTCTAGAAGGGTTGTTGTGTCATTTGGGCCATATATGCATTCCATCAAGAGAGTGTGAAAAAATTATTTGGGAATCTCACTACAGTTGGGTGGCAGGACACTTTGGCATCAAAAAGACAGTGGCAGTGTTGCAAAAACATTTCTATTGGTCGAAACTTTGACAGGATGTCGGCAAGTATATCAGGTCTTGCACTGCCTGTGCTATTGACAAACCAACCACTAAGAAACAAGGCTTGTACACCCCTCTTCCTACTCCTGAAAGTTCATGGGAATCCATATCAATGAACTACTTGACGGGCCTCCCATCCACTAAGAGGGGAAATGACAGTGTTTTTTTGGTTGTTGATCGCTTTTCCAAGATGTTGATTCTAGTCACCTGCAAGAAGAACATCACAGTAGAATCCACTTCCAACGTCTTCTTTGAATGAGTATGGGTACATTTTGGGATCCCACAAACCATTATCTTAGACTGTGACAGTCGGTTCCTCAGCACATTCTGGTTGAGCCTATTGTCACTGCTAGATACCAAGCTCACCAAATCCACCGCCTTCCACCCCCAGACAGATGGCCAAACTAAGGTCGTCAATCAGATGATCGTACATATCCTATGCATGTACAATTCAAAAAAACCCTTCACATGGGATGAGAGTCTTCCCTATGTACATCATAGCTACAACTGAGCCCTGCATAGCTCATCTGGCCATATCCCCTTTCAGGTGGGGTTGGGATTCCAACCATTGGGCCCCATGGATGTTGCACTACCCATGGTGACCACCTTGGCCGACTCGTCCCCTAATCCACTAGAAGTTGACAAAGCTACCCTATTCATTGAGCATATCCAGCACATCCACCAACATGTTCAAGATATTCTACAGAATTTTAATGCCAAGTACAAGCAACACCATGATCAACATCGGGTGCCACATAAGTTTCATGTGGGAGACAAAGTTTGGTTGCACTTGTAGAAAGAATGCCTTACAAGGCCCAATCAAAATCTTTTCCCACTCCATTATGGGTCGTACACCATCACCAAGGATGTGGGTGAAAATTCTTGTGAGCTCAACATTCCCCCTTTCCTTGGCATGCACCTAGTCTTCAATGTGGCTCTCCTTTGGCCATATTTCCCACCATTATTAGACACCTCAGAGATAGCAGAGCAGTTGACACCAACAAAGCTCAAACCCAACTGCATGCAACAAGAATATAGTGATAATATTGTGTACACACATATCAAGGGCACTCGACAGCAAATTATCTATCTGTATTGATTCGTCAAAGCAGGGCAAATCCTACACCAAGGCAAGTGGCTCACCCGAGGCCAAATTCAGTAGAAATTTTCTCATCTAATGGGGGAAATAAACGCAATGGAGACCATTGCTTCCTAAGGATGGAGGATTGATCTAGGTGGATATCAGTGGCCACCCACCTTTTCCAACTTGCTCAAAACAATTTTTTGACAATTTTGGCAATTTACTATTTTTAGCAGTTTTTAACTTCCAGGGCCATTTTGAGGGCCTAAATGAAGGTTTTTCGGGATCGAGATTATAAATTATATCTGAAGCGTCTAATTGATCCCCCAACATGAATCTTCTTGACGATACCTTTCCAACGGGATATCGTGCACCTAAAACGGAGATCGTATGAAAAAGTTACGACCCCGAGAAGTTGATGTACTAACTTACCCAAACGGGGCCCACATGACTTTTGGCGCTTCATCTCCTAGGGTTAGGTTTTTGGATGTATAGGGTTTTTGAAATTCCTGTTTATTGTAAAAAGGCCTTCAGATCCTCATTGTAATCATCATCTTGTGAATGAGCACAACCATCACATCTCTTCTCAGAGATAAGCCGCCACCATTCCAGCAAGCTTGTTTTCCGTTGCATTTTACAATTTCAGCTTATTTCCTTATTGAATAGAAAAATAGTTTTATTGTATCTCTGTTATTCTTTTTTAAGCATCTTTTAATAATCTATATTCATTTCATTCTACTCATAAAATCTGGATCATCAACTGTATATGAGAGTTGTTCGATGAATTTACTCGTATCAATTGAACTGATTATTTCTTTGCAAGGCTTGACAACTTCATCTTTCTCAATGAACACCGATGTCTTGTCTGGGTCTTCAGTGTGAGAAAATTCATCGAGGTATTCTTGGTAACTTTCTTCATAGGCCTATTCTTCAATATTCTCTTCATCTGTAGGGATTTTCTCTTCAGTACGAGGTGCTTCATCAATTTTTTCTTCAGTCTATTCTTGGGATAATACCCTTATAAGATTCATCATATTCTTAACAGCTTTGTCAACAAATTTTTTCACTTCCATCTGCAAAATTTTCCTTGATACATGGTAAGTTCTGGGCAAGGATTCATCCCATGGCGCCATAATTCCATTGTATGAAATGAATGTTGTCATGTTTTCAAGCAAATGTGCTTGTCATTGATGGCAAGATCAGACTATGCAGTGATGGAAAAACAGGGACAACGTAAGCTCAAAAGAGATAGTGCAAAGGTGCACGAAGAGTGCAAGAGTGTGCTTGATTATTTGATGGAAAACAAGCAGGCAAGGAAGATCAGCAGCGCAGGGATAATTGCATGGAAAGATCAGAAGTGTAAACTCCATTTTGGAGTTTCGGATACCGGGCATTGGAGGAGTCAAGGAAGCAACTCACGACAAGAATGTTGAAACAATGACATGCGAAATGCCAGAATACGTTGATCTGACTCCATTTCGGAGTTTCGGATACTGGGATATTGAGAAGTCAAGAGTTGATACTCTTCAACACAGGAGTCTTGGAGTTGGGAAATCTGGAATCCCGAAATCCCGAAAGAGGCACATCAACAAGAGTTTTACAGACTGGGAAATAACTCCATTTTGGAGTCCCGGATACCGGGAGTTGAAGTGTTGAAACAATTCACCACAGGAGTGCCGAAATGTCGAAACAACGAAATGCAAAATGTCGAAATCCCGAAATAGGCACATAAACGAAGAGTTTCACAAACCAGGAAATAACTTCATTTCAGAGTTTTGGATATGAGGAGTTGGAAGAGTCAAGACTCCTCATCATCAGGAGTCCCAGAATCGTGAAATGTGAAATGCCGAAATCCCAAAAGAAGGAGGACAATTTTGGAAAGAGAGAGTTGGAAGAGTCAAGACTCTTCATCATTAGGAGCCCCGGAATCATGAAATGTGAAACGCCAAAATCCCGAAAGCAGGAGGACAGTTTCGGATATCGGGAGATGGAGGAATCAAGACCCGAGACTCTTCATCATAGGAGTCCCGAAGTGTCGAAACGCGAAATTGTGAAATGCAGTTTTTGAATAATGTTGTGGTCACAGCCGGTGGTCACATCATCAAAGAACTGTAGAGAAGAGTTCGAAGAGTTAAGCTCCTTTTTCATATTTTTGGGGATCACGACTTGGAGAGTCGAGATGCCTCGCAATAGGAATTCGTGACATGCAAAATTGTGAAATGCCAAAATACAAAATGCTGAAATCATCGAAGCTAATCCAGCTAAGCTCCTTTTTCAGAGTTTTGTAGATCGCGACTTGGAGAGTCGAGAAGCCTCACAACAAGATTGTCGAATTGCCGAAATGCCAAAATGTGAAACGCGTTTTGGCTCAGCCTGTGGTCACAACCATTGGTCATAGCGGTGGAAGATGGAGGAAGGAGCTAGTGCAAACAAGCTCCATTTAGGAGTTTCGGGGATCGAGACATGGAGAGTAATGAAATATTCACCACGGGGATCCCGAAATGCCGAAGTGTGAAATGGAGAAATGAACGCAAGATTCAATGAAGTCAATTCAACGGTGCATATGAATTTGAATAAGATCGGAGGGCTACTGTTGCACTTCACAGTGTAACTGCTAGAAACAAATGATGGTTTCTGCTAGAGGATGAGCTCGTCTATGACAGAGAAGATGAAGAGTCTCAACTACCAAAGAAGATGAGGAATCTCGAGATAACACCCAGTGATGATGGATGCATGGATGAAACCGCCAGAGAAGCTGAAGAGTTACCATGATGATCAGGCAGTGCACTCACAATGAGAAGGAGATGTAGAACAAAGAGACACAACGTGGCATGCAGGAGATGGGATAGTTGTGGAAGAGTAAAGTGGAAAAAAAAACTCGATGTGGAGGAGATTGTGGCGGTAGAGGATGCAAGAGAAAGAAGCAGATTGCATGCACAAGGTGCACAAAGGGTATAAGAATGCAGAACAAAGAAGAAATGGAGGTTGTTGTTAAGTGTGATTGAGGTGTGAAGGAGGCAGAGCATAGCAGTAGAAATGTATAGAAGGGGAATGGTGCATTGAAGGGACATGGCGCAAAGAGCATAAAAGGAAAAGGAACATAAAGTGAAAGGAGTGTGCAGAAGACACTGATGCAGACAGAGTAGCACAGTATAGCAGAACAGTGATGAGACCGGTAAGCCATTGAAGAACTTTATATCATTGTAATAAGTCATAATAGATTTATATTTCAGGGTGGTAGGGAGGTGCTAGGGAGGTGCTAGGGAGGAATGTTTTCCTCAGAGGTTCAAGTGGGTGCTTGAACAAAGGGAGTTGTAGCTTCCATCTTGTTGCAACCAGAGAAACCAGGGTGGCAAGGTGATGCAAGGGAGAATTGTTGTTCTCTGTTATACAAATTGGTGCATGTGTGAATGGAAGTTGGTGCTTCCATCTAGTTGGTGTTGGGACACTTAGGGAGTTGGTGCTTCCTTCTAGTGGGTGCTAGAGAAGCTAGGGAGTTGGTGCTAGAGAATCCAGAGAGTTGGTGCTCTCAGCAAGTAGTAGCTTGCAAACCAGAGGTTGTAGCCTAATTATGAGTTGGTTCTCATATGTATGATAATGTAAAGAATGTATAGATTACTTTTCATATAAAGAAGAAGAGGTTTTTACCCTTAATGTGTTTCCTCAGGAAATATCTGTCTCTGTGTATCTCATATGGGTGAATGATGTTGAATGGTCTATTTCTTACTTCCCTGCATTATTGTGATTGCCATTGAGTGATCTAGAAAGAGTTTAAAATAAGTATAATTGTTTAAGTAAGGTTACAACTGATTCACCCCCCCCCCC
>ML783514.1:280339-290743 GCA_009831015.1 Picea engelmannii
ACACCATGCACAATATATATGAGAAATAATCAATAGTTTTTGTTCAAGGGAAGTAATGACTTCCAAAGGTAGCTACAGCTTCCAAATGTAAAGGGAGGGATAAACCTCCAAGAGGAAGATACAATCCTCCAATATCAATAGAGATCTGAACTCTCTATCCTTGCCCCTTCCTTCCACCCAAGAATATATGAGAGATAATAAAAGTTTATTCAATTCTGGTCTGTTCAGAAGACCCAACTTGTACAGCATGCCCTGCGCTCAATATTTAACATCTGATTCTGAAACTCGCACACAAGAAACTACAGTCCGTAATCTTTCCAATGGAAGTGGTCCCACTACATTTGGAGTCTGTATGAAAAAGTTATGACTTTTTTACCCAGAACACCTGTTTTTTGACTAGTTTCAGGATTGGTCACAAACCCTATATTCCACAGAGTGTATCTCCATAATTATAGCGAATAAAGAGCTGAAATTTTTACCAGAGGTACCTTGATATGTCTTATCACTACCATAGAAATTTCACCATCTGAATCATTCTATAAAAAAAGTTATAGCAAAAATGGTAAGATGGCCTGAAAATAACATACCTTAGAACACATCACCAAAAGACTTCATCCTCCCTTGAAATCCGGCCTTCTTTTACTTCTTCTTCCCTATAAAATTCGACTTGTATCAAATGAATGTATAATGATGTTTATTTATACCATTTATGTCAATTCCTTTTAACAATAGGGCCGACCTGACACTTTCTTATTTTGTAATTCTTTTCTTTAATTATCTTCAGGGCCTACATGTACAATTCACTTTGTCATCTTCAAAAATTCATTTCTCCTCAACCATGAGGATCCACGTGACGTGCCACATACCACCGGAAATAACATGATGTATACTATCCATCCATGGGTGTTGTATCTACATGTTCATTTTCCTTCATGTCCAAATAACTTCATCAATCTTGTGGTCCAAAACCCATGACTAGGGTTGACATCAATGACAACAACCAATCTTCCAACAAACACTTCAAAGTCTTTCGGAGTAAATGTTACATAAAGAATAATGATGAGAACCTTGGAAAATATGATGACATGGCTGATGAAGGTATCTTCTTAGGGTATGCTACAAACAACAAAGGATACAGATGCTATAATAAGAGGTTGCATAAAATGGTTGATTGTATTGACATAAAAGTTGATGAGGGAATCCTAGCAAGAGAGGTGTACAGTAATGAGTCTTCTACATAAGACACAACTAAAGATGAAGATGAATAGGTCCAAGAATCAGAAAATGAAGACTCTGAATCAGATGAAGACACAGATACTCAGACAGACTCAAATCAGCAAACAACTTCAAATTCCTCCTCCAGAATCACTCAAAAGAATCATCCTGCAAGTCAGATAATTGGGGAAAAAAACAAAGGTGTACAAACCAGGAGAAAGCTAATAAAAAACACCAAACAATCACATATATCTTTCATATCCATGCTGGAACCCAAGAACTTTAATGAAGCTAGCAAAGATGACCTTTGGTTTAAAGCAATGAATGATGAACTTGATCAGATTGAGAAAAACAATACATGGGAGATGGTTCATAGACCGAAAGGTAAAAATATCATTGGTTCCAAATGGATCTTCAAGAATAAGTTGAATGAGCAGGGACAAGTTGTCAGGAACAAAGCAAGATTGGTATGTAAAGGCTATGCTCAAATAGAAGGACTGGATTTTGATGAAACATTTGCGCCCGTAGCAAGGTTAGAAGCTATCAAAATATTTCTTGCCTATGCTTGTCATAAAAGGTTTAAAGTCTATCAAATGGATCTCAAGTCATCTTTTCTAAATGGAGATTTAAATGAAGAAGTCTATATGGAACAACCAGAGGGTTTTGAATTGTTTGATAACCCTGACTTAGTATGTAAGCTGAAGAAAGCTTTATATGGGTTAAAACAATCTCCTTGTGCCTGGTATCACAGACTGGATACATATCTCAAAGACAAAGGGTTCAAGAGAGGAACAGTTGACAACAATCTATATATCAACACAGAGGGTGATAATTTGTTCATTGTGTTGGTCTATGTAGATGACATCATCTTCGGCTGTAATAAGGATTCATTGGTAAAATGGTTTTCTTCTGCCATGGAGTCTAAGTTTGAAATGTCTATGATAGGTGAACTGACATTTTTTCTTGGTCTGCAAATTACTTAGAGGCCTGAAGGGATGTTCATTTCTCAAGAAAAATATCTAAGAGAAATGTTGAAAAGGTTTCAAATGGAAGATTCTAAACCTGTGGGCACACCTATGGTAATTGGATGCAAATTAAGCAAGGATGATGACTCACCTGATGTTGATCAAAGTTCATATAGGTCAATGATAGGTAGCCTGTTGTACATCACAACATCTCGCCCAAACATAATGCATGTTGTTGGAATGGTAGGAAGATATCAGTCTGCACCTAAACAGAGTCATTTGCTAGCTGTCAAAAGGATATTCAGGTATTTGAAAGAAACAATGACTTATGGTTTGTGGTATCCCAAAAATCAGAATTTTTAGTTAACTGCCTATTCAGATGCAGATTGGGAAAACTTTGTTGATGAGAGAAAAAGCACTAGTGGAGGAGCATTCTTCCTGGGAGACTCATTAGTAGCATGGCTTAGTAAAAAGAAAGGTTCCATTTCGTTATCAACTACAGAGGCAGAGTACATTGTTGCTGCTACCTGTTGCACTCAGGTATTATGGATGATTCAGACACTTGGAAACTTGGAGGTAAAATACGTTGCACCGATCCCAATTCATTGTGATAACACTAGTGCCATAAGTGTGTCTAAGAATCCTATATTCCACTCCAATACCAATAATATTCCGATAAAATACCATTTTCTGAGAGAGAAGGTCACCAATCAAGTTGTTCAGATCCATTACATTCCAACCACATAACAAATTGCAGAAATCTTTACTAAACCCCTAGCCAAGACACAATTTGAATATCTTCGACAGAAGCTGGGTGTCATCCTGTCTCACACCTAAGAGAGTCCATTATGTTAGGGGGAGTTTTGTATTGATTGAATATCTGATACCTCCTAAAAATATTGAACCAGCTCAAGGGGATCATGTTTTCTTTGGCATTGATGTCAAAGGGGGAGAAAAGGAGTGGTCTGGATGGTCTGGACCGGATGCTACAATTGGAGGTTCAAACAGTTTAGCACACTCGTTCAGGGTTGCCATCAATGACAAAGGGGGAGATTGTTGGCATGCTTTCAGGAAGATGTGCTTGTCATTGATAGCAATATCAAAGTATGAAACGATAGAAAAATAGGGACAACGTAAGCTCAGAAGAGATAGTGCAGAGGTGCACAAAGAGTGCAAGAGTGTGCTTGTTTATTTGATGGAAAACAGGCAGGCAAGGAAGATCAGCAGTTCAGGGATAATTGCATGGAAAGATCAGAAGCATAAACTCCATTTCGGAGTTTCAGATACCAGGCATTGGAGGAGTCAAGGAAGCAACTCACGACAAGAATGTTGAAATGACGAAATGCAAAACGCCGGAATACGTTGATCCGACTCCATTTCAAAGTTTCGGATACCAGGAGATTGAGAAGTCAAGAGTTGAGACTCTTCAGCATAGGAATCCCGTAGTTGCGAAATATGGAATCCCAAAATCTTGAAAGAGGCACATCAACAAGAGTTTTATAGACTGGGAAATAACTCCATTTTGGAGTCCCAGATACCGGGAGTTGAAGTGTCGAAACACTTCATCACAGGAGTGTCGAAATTCCGAAACGGCGAAATGCGAAACGCCGAAATCCTGAAATAGGCACATAAATGAAGAGTTTCGCAGACCGGGAAATAACTCCATTTCGAAGTTTCGGATATCAGGAGTAGGAAGATTCAAGACTCCTCATCATCAAGAGTCCTGGAATCGTGAAATGTGAAATGCCAAAATCTTGGAAGAAGGAGGACAGTTTCAGAAACTGGGAGTTGGAAGAGTCAAGACTCTTCATCATCAGGAGCCCCAGAATCGCGAAATGCAAAACATCAAAATCTCGAAAGCAGGAGGACAGTTTCAGATATCAGTATATGGAGGAATAAAGACCCAAGACTCTTCATCATAGGAGTCCCGAAGTTCCGAATCGAAAAATTGTGAAATGCAATTTTTTAATAAGGCTATGGTCACAGCCGATGGTCACATCGTCAAAGAACTGTAGAGAAGAGTTCGAAGAGTTAAGCTCCTTTTTTGAATTTTCGGGGATCGCAACTTGGAGAGTTGAGATGCCTCACAACAGGAATTCGCGACATGCAAAATTTTGAAATGATAAAATACGAAATGCCGAAATCATTGAAGCTAGTCCAGCTAAGCTCCTTTTTCAGAGTTTTATAGATCACGACTTGGAGAGTCGAGAAGCCTCACAACAGGATTGTCGAATTGCCAAAATGACGAAATGCAAAACACGTTTTGGCTCATCCTATGGTCACATCCATTGGTCACATCGACGAAAGATGGAGGAAGGAGCTAGTGCAGACAAGCTCCATTTTGGAGTTTCGGGGATCGATACATGGAGAGTAACGAAATCTTCACCATGGGGATCCCGAAATGCCGAAGTGAGAAATGGCGAAATGAACGCAAGATTCAATGAAGTCAATTCAATGGTGCAGATGAATTTGAATAAGATTAGAGGGCTACTGTTGCACTTCACACTGTAATTGCTAGAAACAAATGATGGTTTCTGCCAGAAGATGAGCTCGTCTATGATAGAGAAGACGAAGAGTCTCGACTGCCAGAGAAGTTGAGGAATCTCGAGATAACACCCAGTGATGATGGATGCATGGGTGAAGCCGCCAGAGAAGCTAAAGAGTTACCATGATGATCAGGCAGAGCACTCACAATGAGAAGGAGATGAAGAACAGAGAGATACAACATGGCACACATGAGATGGGATAGTTGTGGAAGAGTAAAGTGGAAAAAACACCCCGATGTGGAGGAGATTGTGGTGGTAGAGGATGCAAGAGAAAGAAGCAAATTGCATGCACAAGGTGCACAGAGAGTATAAGAATGGGAAACAAAGAAGAAATGGAGGTTGTTGTTGAGTGTGATTGAGGTGTGAAGAAGGAGGCAGAGCGTAGCAGTAGAAATGTATAGAAGGGGAATGGTGCATTGAAGGGACATGGCGCAGAGAGCATAAAATTCAAAAGAACAGAAAGTGCAAGGAGTGTGCAGAAGACAATGATGCAAACAGAGAAATGTAGTATAGCAGAACAGTGATGAGACCAGTAAGCCATTGAAGAACTTTATATTGTTGTAATAAGTCATAATAGCAAATATTTATATTTTAGGGTGGTAGGGAGGTGCTAGGGAGGACTGTTGTCCTGAGAGGTTCAAGTGGGTGCTTGAACAAAGGGAGTTGTAGCTAGCCAGAGAAACCAGGGTGGCAGGGTGGTGCAAGGGAGAACTATTGTTCTCTGTTATACAGGTTGGTGCCTGTGTGACTGGAAGTTGGTGTTTCCATCCAGTTGGTGCTGGAACACTTAGGGAGTTGGTTCTTCCTTCTAGTGGGTGTTAGAGAAACCAGGGAGTTGGTTCTAGAGAATCCAGAGAGTTGGTGCTCTCATCAAGTAGAAGCTTGCAAAACAAAGGTTGTAGCCTCATTATGAGTTGGTGCTCATATGTATGATAATGTAAAGAATGTACAAATTACTTATCATATAAAGAAGAAGAGGATTTTACCCTTTATGAGTTTCCTCGGGAAATATCCGTCTTTGTGTATCTCATATGTGTGAATGATGTTGAATGGTCTATTGCTTACTTCCATGCATTATTGTGATTGTCATTGAGTGATCTGGAAAGAGTTTAAAATAAGTATAATTGTTTAAGCAAGGTTACAACTGGTTCACCCCCCCCCCCTCTCATTTGTCCAACAATGAAACATTGGTGCAGTCGCCAGATGAGATCAAGGCTCATCAAAGATGGAGAGGGTATCTTCCCTTAATGGAGTCTCCATATACACTTGTATGAACTTCCCTCAATGGAGTCGCCATGAAATCTATGGGTAAAGGATTTTGGATATACTTGTGAAGTGTCATTATGGGTTAGAAAGGATTCAAAATCCTCCCTGGAAATGGTGCCAAAAATGTTATCGTACAGATTGTAGTTTGGAAAAATCCCAACCCAAACACAAATTTGGTGACACAACTGAGAAAAACTATCACTTTCACCTTAATAGATTCCCCCCTCATTTTAGTGAAGGATAAATCCAACACAAGGGAGGTTTCATGGGTGACCCTAGGGGGATTGAGATGGAAAGTCAAAATAGATCGAAGAATGCTCTTATAGGTCAAGCTCAAGAGTGAAAATGAGGATTTATAATAGGTCTTTTGAATTCATGAAGGTTGCTAAAGTTATGTACCTACAAAAAAATGTTAGACATGCCCATAAACAAGACAATTTATGAAGATTTAAGCCTAAAAACCAAAAGGGAATCAACAAGAAACCTTGTTATCCCAAAATTGTAGCAGTATGGAAATATATATCAAAAATAAATAATTTTATGATAGTTGCAACATTAACCATCAAAATCAAGTGTAATATGTTGGAAATAAAGCTAGCAACAAGTAGATAGTTTTATAATGATTAGAGCAAGACTATGATAGCAATTAGAGGGTTGTTACTGTTGGAATGTTGTTCTATAGTGAGAGGGGGGGTGGATCAATATTGTTCCTTTTTCTCAAATTAAATTAATTCTTTAATTATTAATATACGAACCATAACAATTTATCAACAAGAATGTACATAACTCTGAATTTTAAATGTAAAATTCATGAAAATTAAGTTATAGTTTGTAAGAGACACCAATCTCTCTTCTTTTGAGCACCAACTCAAGGAGACACCAATACCTTGTTTTCCAAGCACCAACTCCCTATTTCAGGATTCAACATGTAGAGGAATCCAATCCTCCCTTTCTCCTCCCTTCCACCCTCACTTCATGTGTATGTTTCAGGTTTCATATACTTCCTTGGACTCTGCTTCTGTTTTTTATCTTCTAAATTAGCTCACATAGACACCCCTCTTTCAATATATTATTTTTGTTTATACAGTATTTAAAAAGGTATATTACATTGAATCATTATGTCTCTTTGTAAACGAGCAATGAATCAATGTGCCTCTTCATTTTAATAGTTAAAATAATAACAATGTTCATTTAAGTTTCTGTGGTGAAAATTATGTTCAGAAATTGTCGGAAGATCCACAGTGTTGATGACATCTTGTCGTCGACGTTTCGGATCCATAGCAGGATCCATCATCAGGACAAAAAAGTCTGAGAAATGTAAGAGAAGAGCCTTTGTTAAAAAGTGATGAGGCGGGTGAAAGAACTAGGTTTGACTGAGTGAAACCCTCGTTTCTAGGAGAAAATTAGGGTTTTAGTAAAAATAATATTAATTTAATGTTGATTAAGGGTTAGATTAGGGTTAAAATCATGATGAAACCCTATTATTGAGGAGGTTCAAAAAACTTGAGTTAATGTTAGTTTTTAATAATGCTGTGTTAATTATAGGAAAATTAAACCCATTCTAACACCATCCTTAGTGATTCCTGCACCACTAATTGGTTTTTAATAAAACCTATAATTAACAAGAAGGATAATAGTATTAATGCCAACCGTCTTACTAACATTAACTTTTATTAAAATGATCAACACCCTATGTTCCTGACTTAAACCTAATCTTCTAAACCGACCTTAAATAACCTAATGACTTAATACTATTAAACTAACATAATACCTATTACCAACCTAAATGATATAAAACCTATTAACATCCTTAATAGTATTAATGCCCCCTTTTATCAACAGTAACATTTATTAATTTGACCAACACCCTCTTTCTCCTAAACTTAACCTACGACACTAACCTAATAATTCCCCTRACTTACTTCATTAACTTTATTATTATTTTTAAACTAACGTAACCTTAATAATACCTTTGAAAAGTAAACTAATTCTAAGTCAACCCCATACTTAGCCCCCCTTTTGAACCAAACCTAAAAATTAGCTTATAATTTGTTAAACCAACTCAAAGATTAATATTATTAACACAAAAATCCCTCAAACCTATAATTAACACAACATTATTAAAAACTAACATTAACTCAAGTTTTTTGAACCTCTTCAATACTAGGGTTTCATCATGACTTAAATAAGCCAACTATAAATTATAAGCTAATTGTGTTTTAAATATTAATAGTTTAAACCTAATTTGTTAAACCAACTCAAAAATATTAATATTATTAACACAAAAATTCCTCAAACCTAGGATTTTAACCTATAATTAACACAGCATTATTAAAAACTAACATTAACTCAAGTTTTTTGAACCTCCTCAATAATAGGGTTTCATCATGATTTAAACCCTAATCTAACCCTTAATCAACATTAAATTAATATTATTTTTACTAAAACCCTAATTTTCTCCTAGAAACGAGGGTTTCACTCAGCCAAACCTAGTTCTTTCACCCGCCTCATCACTATTTAACAAAGGCTCTTCTCTTACATTTCTCAGACTTTTTTGTCCTGATGATGGATCCTGCTATGGATCCGAAACGTCGACGACAAGATGTCATCAACACTGTGGATCTTCCGACAATTTCTGAACAATAACAATGTTATGTTAAATTAAAAATAACAGTATGTATAGACCAATGACAATGAGAATTATATGCAATGAGTTCTTATAACAGAGATAGGAGCATGTATTTTTAAATGCCTTCTTTGTGGTCTTCTTAGTCTATTTCATTGACCTAAATTTTCTAGATTCATTGTCTATCATCATTATGTTTGGTCGTCACAATCAAATATGTAGAGTAGTAACCATCACGAAAATTGTCCAATCATGCTAACAACAACACGAGTTGTAAGAACTTGTTCCCAGGTTGCACCAAATTTGGCAATGGTCCCAATATTGTTCACGAGATCACACTTATTCATGACAATACCATTGTTAATTACAATATATTTGGTGAAACTGAATAGTATAAAGAAAATTTTGAATTATATTTTTGCATCCGAGTCTATTTTGACTCTGGTCAATACTCAATACAACGCGAAATAATGAGGGTCGTCCGATCTTGATCAACGGTGGACTCAAAATAATATAAAATGGCTTTGATAAAGGCTTCGGGTCCGAGCCTTGCAATTATCTGTCCTCCTTGTACCAAATGTGAATTAACTATGAGCCATCCGATCTTGATCAAAAGTGGACTCGAGATAATATAACATGGTTTTGAACAAAAGATTTAGATCTAAGCCTTGCAATTATCCATCCTCGTTGTTCCAAATGTGATTTAACTATGAGTTGTCTGATTTTCTCTTTGATCAAATCATCATTGTCCATATATTCCCAAACATCTTTGTATAGTTTTTCCAACTTCCACCAATATGCATGCATGTATGTTTTTAATTTATTCATCATTACTTTAATATCCCTCGGTCGAACCCAAATGTAAATATAATCCAACTACATTTAAGCTAGTGATTTGTTTAGACATCATTTTTGTAATACACCTTTCATGGCATGGTGCGCGCATATACTGTGCAGTAAAGGGATGTAATGTGCACATTTTTTAATATCGGGCACAGTAACTAAGGTGTGTGCAACCTTAAAGACATAGGATACAATGCGCAGTAACTAAGTGTGCGCAATGTTAAGGTCAGTGAACCTTTGTGTATATAATATGCATTATAGGTTGGTGAGCCAGTATTATAAGCTGGAATTCTTATGTCTTGGACTTAGGCCAGCGCGCCTAGATGTCAGGGGCCAATGCGGCTACTTTTTACATGACTCATGATTAATATAAAATACATCACTGCATGCAAACCGACCACGATAAAAGAGATGGGGGACTGAACTTCACCAGTTAGGGAAAGGGAGGGTCAAAAGTCAAGGGAATATTATATTAATATTTCCCAAAACACAAAGTATGGATAATTTTATCCTAAGTTCTAAAGTTGGGGACAAGTGGACAAAAGTAACTTCTGATATGACAAGTGTCAAGTTGGGGACATGCATTCATATCATGGGAAAAATTAGCTTAGGGGATTGTCGATGAAGACCTTACGAATGGAAAACAGAGAGGGGCGATGATCTGGATTATTTTCGGCACGAAATGAGATCAGAGATATAATAAATAAATGCACAGAGATATCGCAGATATTCAATAATATAACAGAAATGTGTCGGAGATGAAACCATAAACACAGATATACAATAATACACAATTTCTATTAATGAAAGAAATGTACAGAGACTGTAAAAATACAGAGTGAAAGACTCGCTAGAATGGTGGCAGCTTATCTCTGAGAAGAGATGTGACGGCTACTCGCATTCGCAAGAAGATGGTTACAATGAGGCTCTCAAGGCCTTTTTA
>ML783514.1:290901-318870 GCA_009831015.1 Picea engelmannii
CATTTGGGTAAGTTGGTGCATCAACTTCCCGGGGTCGTAACTTTTGCATACGATCTCCGTTTTAGGTGTGTGATAGCTCGTTGGAAAGGTATCATCGAGGATATTCATTTTGGGGGCTCAATCATGACTTTTGCTATCATTTAGAATCTTTATCTCGAAAAACCTTCATTTAGGCCCTCAAAATGGCCCCGGAAGTTAAAACCTGCTAAAAATAGTAAATTTCCAAAATTGCCAGAAAGCCATTTTAAGCCATTTGTAAAAGGTGGGGTGGCCACCGATATCCACTTGGATCAGGGGAACCATCAGAATGACCATCATTTTGACAAAGAGTTCACAGTGATTCCCAAAAACACACTCAGTTATCCAGTCAATGACTCCATGACCATTTCACTCATACATTATGTTATCCTTGAGACAACCATTCCACCTTTCCGAAACCTGTTTCCTCATCCTTTTCATTGGTGTACCTGGTTATCTTGGAGTAGGATTGAAGAAGTGGGTTGTCATGCCCATGAGCAATTCTCTGGGTGAGATAATTGTTGGCGATTGATTTTCGTAGGTGCTAAATTGCAGCTACAACGCCCTGAGACTTCCGGTCCGACCTGTTGCTGAAGCCCTAGAAGGGAAGTGGGGCAGCCAAGGGACTGTTGAGCAGAGAAGGGGCTCACTTCCTTGGGTGGGAAAGGCATGTGGGGAATGAGAGGTTGTAGGTTGTTAGTTGAGTGAGCACCTGAGACAGAGAATTTCCTGTTGTCCATGAGCCTTAGCCTGGATAGGAATCCCTTTACCCTGGGTGGATTTCAGTCCCAACTTAGGGGTGATTCACTGTTGAGAGTGATGAACAGTATAATATATGGTTGGGAGGTTCGTGGATGGTCTGTAAGTAGTTGGTGACAGTATTTCTAAGATAAGTACCAATTGTGTGATATATAGATATGTTGTTTTGTTATGGGTAATTTCCTGTAAATGATGCATATCGGTAATTACTGTTATTTGTAATATAAAAGTTGTGTTACATAAAGTAATTGTTTGTTTATGTTAGATGTAAAGCTTCCGCAAGCATGTTGTATGTATATTTTTTAGTTGCATGCAGTCTAAAGAGTAAATTTAGGTGGCATTGCTTAGTTGACTACTGGGTATGCTACTATATGTTCTACAGTATGGGAATGAAAGTGTTCCCTAGAGTAGCATGTCCAGCCTCATGGCTGGAAATGTTACCGATTGTCGTCAGAGCATGAGTGGTTTCTCTGGAGTTGTGTACCCCGGCCTCAGGTTGGTTGAAAGGGGGACATTATAGTATGGTATTAGAGCCCCAGTTCAACACTGAGCTTGGATGGACCAGAAGGGTGCAATCAAAGTGAATATTCATAGAAAAGTAAATTCTAAGTGACCAGAATTAGAGTCATAGAGTGTCCTTGGAAAAGGTTGGTGTACTGGTGTGCATGGTAAATTTGGCACCGCACGAGAAACCATGGCATGCCAGTGTGAGCGGTAAATTGTGGCACCACGCGGAAGATTATTATGTGTAGATGCATGCGCTAAAATTAGCCTTGCGCGGTAAGCACACACATAGTAAGGTGCACATGGGGTTCACAAGTATTGCTTAATGTAGGGGAGTTTTGTTGTTACACGCATAAGTATGAGTATAAGTTGTTTTGCAACAATGTATTGATTAGTGTGCACATATATGTTAGCACGAAGGAATATGTTAAACTTTACATGGTGCATGCATAGGAGGAAAATGCATATGGAATATCAGTGCGCAGTATCGAACTGTGCGTAGTGGATATTGGTGCACAACGCCAGAGTAGTGCGTGTAAGTAGTCAGTATGATGAAGAAGAAACATGCAGTAGATTTAGGTGCGCGGAGAAGTGTTTACCTTGTAATATTTCTATGCACGATAATATAAATGAACATGTCAAGTTAATGCGCGCGAAGTCACTTGGAAGGCGAGGAGTCTGAGTTTAAATTGCATAATAATAAAAGAAAAATAAACACATAACCGCATTGAAGAATTAATTAAAAAGAATTCTGAATTTTAATTTCTTCCGATTTAGATAGATGAAAATAAAATATAAGATTACAATAAAAATTTATTATAGAAGAAAACAAGGGTCATAACATCACCAAATAGAAATTTCAATAAAACAGTTTAAAAATCCATTTTTGTATTTATATAATCATATTAATCACAAAATTACAAAAGGGTGATGACAACAGTTAGCCTGTTGTAAAAAGGGTCGTTGAAGAACATGCCTATCATCTCTTGTACTCTTTACCTCTGCTACTAGTTGTTCAAAATTCATTGAAACATTCTTAGTTGAAGACTTACTTTAGCTTAGCGATCTCTGCTTTTAAAGAAGAATCTAACCAAACTGATTGATTTTCTCCAACACTTTTGGCCGCTTCAACCATGGATTCCTCCTTATTATGTTGCTTACTCCTTTTCTTCTTAGTGGCTGGCCTGTTGATGACTAAATCCTTTATAGTGGGATTCATTCTGACTTCCAATCGTGAGTCTATAACTAGCTCTGTGTGGAACTTAGTTGCTAGAAGGTGCACGAGGACCCTTTCCTCCTTATTTGCAGGAAAGCATAGCATGTTGCTCGAATAACCAGACTCACTCGACTTATCTTCCTCCATGTATCTTAGGTTGGGGATACTGAAATGTGTCTTTACAGAGAGGAGGAAATCGAGCAGCTTGAAGATTACTACGGTTATGGATACGCAGATATATCCATACTTGGGAAGTGGTAATTATAGAAATCCATTTATGAAGCGTAGACAGATTACATACAAAGAGTGTTGGGTTGCCATGCTTGGCCAATCCATTTTGAATGATTAACTTTTGAGTTCGTTACATGGCGGCGTTCAGCTGACGTCACATGGTTTCGAAGTACCGAATGAACGAAACAGGGTGATCTGACTAGCCGTCGCCCGTTCCACGAGTGGTGGATTTGACATGTTGAGACATGTGATACCATGTCTTAGCGAAAGTGGTTTTGACAATACCACCTTCTTGCGCAAGTGTATCTTGGAAGGCACTGCGCGTCAGCGTTCTCGAGACTTGGGTATTCTCTAGAATTGTCATGGTGATAACACCAGGAAACTGGGAGTGATAATGTTGATGTGTATGTTGAATCGAAATAGTGCATATTCTCATGAATTGCTGATTTTTTAGTTTGATTAGTTTCAATGGATGGACGTTTTGCAGAATTAACAACAACTCGGTTAGGACAGACCAATGCATATTTCGTAGGAATGGAAGAGGCACGGGAGAATTACAGTCATCCAGAGAAGAGAAAATGGATGGATGTCCATGTGGGCATGGAAGGAATGAACTCCAACGGACATGGAGAAGAAAGGAATGAAGATATGAATATGGATGAGACCATTAAGAATTTGCAAAAGGATGTCCAAAACCATAAAGCTGATATTGAAAGGCTTATGAAAGCCAAAGAGATGCAGGATGACTTCAACATGAAACTATTGCAAGGTTTGAACATAATAGAGAAGAAATTGGATAAGGAGAGTAATTCAAGTAGATCTGAGAGTCACAAATCTTTAGAGGAGAAGAGAGAAGTAGAAAGTGCTAGTAGGCATCACCATCATTCCCATAAACATTCCCATAAGAGAGTAGGCAACATCTCAAGTCTATCCCCTGTCAGAAGGTATAAGAGATCTGGGGTGGATGAGTTTTGAGGAGAAATGAACAAAATCAAACCTCCTACATTTGATGGTGATCACAAGAAGGATGAAGATGTTGAAACATGGTTGCTAGGCATGAGGAAGTATTTTCAATTGCATAATTATTCTTCTCATGCTGAAGGTAGAATCGATATCTATCAACTCAAAGGAAAGGCCTCCATGTGGTGGGATCAACTTGTGCAGGTACAACACATTGTAGAGAATAGTGGTACTTGGAGAGAATTCAGGAAGTATTTTGAGAAGAAGTACTTGACCAAGAGATACTATGACAAGAAAATGAAAGAGTTCTTTGAACTCAAGCTTGGAAGTACAACCATAGATGAATATGAGAGAAGGTTTCTGGAACTGTTGAAATATGTCTCTTTCATTAAGGATGAGACAGTCAAGATTCAATGGTACTTCAATGGATTTCCATCATTCATCAGTGACAAAATACAATATGATGATCCCAATACATTAGAAGAGACCATAAGAAGAGCTAAATGCTTATATGACCAGCTGAAAGCAAGACCAACTTTCCAAAAGGCTTGGGAGTACAATAAGAAATTCAAGATGGATCAGAGGAAGAAGGGAGCTAAGCCACCATTCTTCAAAAATAATCCACAATGGCAGCAAACACATAAGGAAACCAGAGTGATTGACATAGGGAGTCAAGGGCCAAGACAACCACCTATACAATGTTGGGGTTGTAAAGGAGACCATAGGTTCAGAAATTGTCCTCACAGAGGTGAAAAAGGTAAGGCTATTCACAATGTACAATGAGCAGAGACAATAGAGGACATGGGCAGAAATGTGCCAAGGATTTATGCAGCCCTGGACAACAAGAAAGAATAGTATCAGTCCCACATGATTGAAGTAGAAGGTATGATCAACAACCAAACCCTTGCTATTTTAATTGATTCAGGAGCTAGCCATAGTTATATAGACCCAAATATGGTGGAAAGTTTTCAATTACCAAGAAGCAAGCATGGAAAATCCTGGTTGGTGCAACTGGCTACAAGAGCCAGAAGAAAAGTTAATTAGATGGTTAAGTCTTGCCTCATAGACATGAATGGACTAAATACCAGGGCAGATTTGAACATCTTACCCTTAGGTTCCTATGACTATTTAATTAGGATGGATTGGTTGGACCCGCATCATTCTCTATTGGATTTTCATAACAAAGCATTCACTTTATTGGATGAAGAAGGGAACCAAAGGAAAGTGCATGGAATTCCCAGGGCAGTAACCGTTAGAGAAATTTTCAGCATTACAACTGAAGAAATGTTATAGAAGAGGATGTCAAATATTTGCAGCTCATATGGAGGAGACACCTAAAGACAAGGTGACAAATTTGGAGGATTATCTAGTCCTGAAAGAGTTTGAATATGTATTCAAGGAAGTACTAGGACTACCCCCAAGGAGAGACAATGATTTCTCTATAGATTTGGTGCCTGGAGCAATGCCAGTATCAAAGACTCCTTACAGGATGAGTACACCAGAATTGAAGGAGTTGCAAATGTAGCTTGAAGAAATTCTAAAGAAGGGGTATATACGCCCAAGTGTATCCCCTTGGGGTGCCCCAATCTTGTTTGTGAAAAAAATAGATGGAACGTTAAGATTGTGCATTGACTTCGGACAATTGAATAAAGTGATTGTTAAGAACAAATATCCTCTACCAAGGATTGATGATCTCTCTGATCAATTGAAGGATGCAAGGATATTTTCAAAGATAGATCTCAGATCATGATACCATCAGGTAAGAATTAAAGAAGAAGATATTAGCAAGACCACCTTCAGGACAAGGTATGGTCATTATGAGTTCACAGTGGTACCATTTGGATTGTCAAATGCACCAGCTATTTTCATGTGCTTAATGAATGGTGTTTTCTGAGAGTATTTGGACATGTTTTTCATTGTCTTTTTGGATGACATTCTTATATATTCCAAGTTAGAGCAAGAGCATGAACATCATTTGAGGATGGTGTTGCAAGTATTAATGGAGCATCAGTTGTATGCCAAATTGAGCAAGTGCTCATTTTATCAAAAACAAATTCATTATTTGGGGTATATCATCTCAGAAGATGGGATAACAGTGGACCCTGAGAAGGTAGAAGCCATTAGAGAATGGTCAGCACCAAAGAATGTGACAGAGGTCAGATATTTCATGGGCCTTGTAGGTTATTACAAGAGATTCATTGGAGGATTCTCGAAGATAGCACACCCAATCACTTCCTTGCAAAGGAAAGGTATGAAGTTTCAGTGGACGACGGACTGTGAAAGGAGATTCCAACATTTGAAACAATTATTGACAAGTGCTCCAATACTAAGGATCACAGACCCAAATGAAGATTTCATTGTATGCACAGATGCATTTAATGAAGGATTGGGTGGAGTCCTCAGTCAAAATGGATTCGTGATATGTTATGAATCAAGGAAGTTGAAGGAGAATGAAAGAAACTATGCCACTCATGATTTGGAGTTGGCAGCCATAGTGCATGCCTTGAGGAAATGGAGAAATTACCTCATGGGAAAAAGGTTTGAGTTAAGAACAGACCACAATGGTTTGAAATATTTATTTGATCAGCCAAATCTAAATGCTAGACAAAGCAGATGGTTAGAATTTCTAAGCGAATACAACTTTGATATAAAGCATATCAAAGGGAAAGAAAATAAAGTGGTTGATGCACTCAGCAGGAGGGTGCATGAGCTTCATGCTACAACCATCATCATGTATCAGACTGATGTTAAAAGAAAAATTATGGAGGCTACAAATACAGATCTGCATTACAGAGAATTGGTAGCAATGCTACAACAAGGTAAGACACCACAAAAGATGGATATTTATAAGTTGGGAGTAGATGGAATATTGTTGCACAAGAACATAATTTTTATACCAAATGTCCAGGACTTGAAACGTATAATTTTGCATGAGATGCATAATGCTCCTTATGCAGGGCACCTTGGATATTAGAAAACCGTAACAACGGTCAAGAGCCAATAATTTTGGCTAGGTATGAAGAGAGAAATTGTAGAATACATCGCTAGGTGTATGGAGTGCCAGAAAGTTAAAACAAAGCATAGGCACCCAACAAGATTGCTACAACCCTTGCCCATTCCTGAATGGAAGTGGGAAGTGGTGACAATGGATTTTATTATGGGATTTTCTAGAACAGGCAAGCTACATGATTTGATTACGGTAGTGGTGGACAAGCTTACAAAAGATGCCCATTTCATTCCACTAAAAACTACTCACAAAGCAACAGATGTTGTTGATATTTTCATGAAGGAAGTGGCACGATTGCACAGAATTCCTAAAATGATTGTATCTGATAGAGATCTAAAATTCACCTCGAATTTTTGGAAAGGATTGTTCAAAGGATTCAGAATGAAACTGAACTTTAGTACAGCTTACCATCCTGAGTCTGATGGACAGACGAAAAGAGTAAATAGAGTGATAGAAGATATGTTGAGAATGTATGTGATGGACAAACCATCAAAATGAGCCCATTTGAAGCACTTTATGGAAGAAGGTGCAATACTCCAGTAAGTTGGGATAACCCCACTGATAGAACAGTAATTGGGCCAGAATTTCTCAAGGAGATGGAGGAACAAATGTTAAAAATTAAGCAGAATTTGAAAGCTGCCCAAGACAGACAAAAACGTTATGCAGATAAAAACAGAATCCACAGAGAATTCAAAGTGGGTGATCATGTTTTCCTGAAAGTGAAAGCTAACAGGAGCTCCCTGAAGTTGGGAAGTTGCGCCAAGTTAGCAGCCAGATTTTGTGGACCATTTGAAATCCTCGAGAGGATTGGTCCAGTTTCTTATATAATTGCATTACCTGCATCTATGTCTGTTCATAATTTCTTCCATGTATCATTGTTAAAGAAATATATACCTGATGCTAATCATGTTATTGATTGGAATGTTATTCAGGTGGAGCAAGAAGGCGCTTTCCAAGTGCATATGGTGCACATCCTGGATCGAAAAAATCAAACAACTCTGGAATCAAGCCATAGGGCTTGTAAAGGTCCAATGGAACTAGTATGGACCTGAAGATGCTACTTGGGAGCACGAGGATGCAATGCGGGCAAAAGACCCACATCTTTTTGAAGAATTTTGAGAATTTTGTTGTATATGGGTACATGATGCACTAAGGAAGTGCATAAATAAGGGGAGGGGATTGTAATACCCCTCGGTCGAACCCAAATGTAAATATAATCCAAGTATATTTAAGCTAGTGAGTTGTTTAGACATCATTTTTGTAATAAACCTTTCATGGCATGGTGCATGCATATATCGTGTAGTAAAGGGATGTAATGTGCACATTTTTGAATATCGCGTGCAGTAACTAAGGTGTGTGCAACCTTAAAGACAGAGGATACAACGCACAGTAACTAAGTGCATGCAATATTAAGGTCAATGAACCTTTGTGTATATAATATGCATTATAGGCTGGTGAGCCAGTATTATAAGCTGGAATGCTTATGTCTTGGACTTAGGCCAAGATGCGTAGATGTCAAGGGCCAATGCGCCTACTTTGTACATGACTCATGATTAATATAAAATACATCACTGCACGTAGACCGACCATGATAAAAGAGATGGGGGTTTGAACTTCACCATTTAGGGAAAGGGAGGGAAAAAAGTCAAGGGAATATTATATTAATATTTCCCAAAACATAAAGTATGGATAATTTTATCCTAAGTTCTAAAGTTGGGGACAAGTGGAAAAAAGTAACTTCCGATATGACAAATTTCAAGTTGGAGACATGCATTCATATCGTGGGGAAACTTATCTCAGGGTATTGGGGAGGAATACCTTACGAATGGAAAACAAAGAGGGGGGAACCATCAGACTGACCATCATTTTGATGAAGAGTTCATAGTGATTCCCAAAAACACACTCAGTTATCTAGTCAATGACCCCATGACCATTTCACTCATACATTTCGTTATCCTTGAGACAACCATTCCACCTTTCCAAAACCTGTTTCCCCATCCCTTTTGGTTGGTGTACCTGGTTATCTTGGAGCGAGATTGAAGAAGCGGGTTTTCAGGCCCGTGAGCAATTCTCTGGGCGAGAGAATTGTTGAGGATTTATTTTCATAGGTGTTAAACTGCAGCTACAATGCTCTGAGACTTCTAGTCTGGCCTATTGTTGAAGCCTTGGAAGGGAAGTGGGGCAGCCGAGGGACTATTGAGCAGAGAAGGGGCACACTTCCTTGGGTGGCAAAGGCATGTGGGGAATGAGAGGTTGTATGATGTTAATTGAGTGAGCACCTAATATGGAGTCTTTCCTATTGTCCATGAGCCTTAGCCTGGATAGGAATCCCTTTACCCTAGGTGGAGTTCAGTCCCAGCTCGGGGATGATTCACTATTGGGAGTGATGAACAGTGTAATCTATGGCTAGGAGGTTCGTGGATGGTCTGTAAGCATTTGGTGACAGTCTTTCTAAGATAAGTATCAATTGTGTGATATATGGATATGTTGTTTTGTTATTTACATGCCCATGTTACGATTTTATCATATATGTGAATATGACTGCTTGTGTGATTATGGGTAATTTCCTGTAAATGATGCATATCGGTAATTACTGTTATTTGTAATATAAAAGTCGTGTTACAAAAAGTAATTGTTTGTTTATGTTAGATGTAAAGCTTCCACGAGCATGTTGTATGTATATGTTTTAGTTGCATGTAGTCTAAAGAGTAAATTTAGGTGGAATTGCTTAGTTGACTAGGTATGCTAATGTATGTTCCACAGTATGGGAACAAAAGTGTTCCCTAGAGTAGCATGTCCGGCCTCATGGATGGAAATGTTACCAACTATCGTCAGAGCATGAGTGGTTTCTCTAGAGTGGCATACCCCAGCCTCAGGTTGGTCGAGGGGGGGACGTTAAAATTACATCTTTGTCACTAGTATTGGTAATACCCAGCAAGTTTAATTGTGACTTTATCTGTTGATCCTTATAATAAACAAGACAAAAAATCAACTGCAATATTCTTAGTAACCACATATACGAACAATAAAATTCTATCTTGTATCTAGGTCAAGAGACTTCTCGAATTATTTCTTGTTTGTAACAAAATCCATCTTGGTAAAAAAATTTACACAAGGCAGTTCAAGTTGCACTATTGCAGAAAGAGATGCCATACAACCACTTAGAAAAAAATTGGGCAATTAAAGCAAGAAATTAATCATCTAAATAATCCTCCAAGTGTTCCATATATAAGTCCTCCATTTGGACCCAAATTCAGTTCCTCCATGATATCTTACAAATATATTAGTTCCCTAATATTGATATCTATTGAATACTTAAAATCCTCTGCAGTCTAGATGTTACTCCCCTTTCACTAAGTCTGAAGATGAAAATATTCCAAGAAGAAGATTGGCGTTGCCCTTTGAACAAACTATACATTGACTGGTTTGTGGATGTTGATGAGTTTGACGACCACACAAGACATGTCAAAAAAAATACTAGAACACCTCATATTATTGAGATCCTCATATCTTGTACTTTCTCATTTCCTTCTTCACTCAAAATAGTATCTTGCACTGAAGCTCCATGTGCAACAACCTTATCAGGGTTGCAAAGTTCCTTTGCAACTAGTGTAGAATTTGTTTTTATTGGAGTTATAGTCTGAATGAGCTTGAATGATAACTCTTGTTGACATCAATGACAACACCATAACACCATGCCCGACAATATCCATGTTATAGCAATATTAGACTCACCCCATGCAATCTTTCACAGAAGGCCTTTTTCCATTTCCCCATGCAGACTTTTAATCCCTTTTTGCAAATCCCAGAGCTAAAAATACAATGTTTCCACATATACGCACCTTGACTACTATACAACATGTGTATACATAGGTTGCACCACTACAACCCGTGTACATCGAAATTTTTTCCCAAGATTGAAAAATAGTGTCGGGTTTCCATGTCACGACAGGACATCAATGATCCTTGGCCTTCCATATACTGGAAACATTCTGACTGATTCCTTCATTTCCACTTGAAGGCTATAAATGGGCCAATTCTGAGCTATGGAAAAGAGGATAAAGAATTCAACTTTGAGAGAAAAGTTACTCTGGAGGAATTATTCACTTCACATTGAGTTTGCATCCCTTTGTCCTTTAAGTCTGAACATAATGTTCAGCCTCCAAGATCTTCCCTTATTGAGTGAGAACTCCATTATCTCTCTTACATGAGATTGCCTTTGGTGGAGGATTTAAGTGGTGGAGGCCCAGCTAGAAGGAACTTAGTTCCTCGGTTCCGAACCATGCCGACACGAAAGTCTGTAACTTATTCACTCATGTTGATTATATCTTAATAGAAATACTATTTTCTCATCCAATTGATATCTTGCAAATATTTGAATTATTATTTCATGGGCGTATTTGTTATGAATGTTTATGGATTATGCTATTGAATGTGATAACATCATATATTATAACCATATGCTTTCTTTGCTTGGTTGTTGAGGACTAGTTGAAGGTATATTTATTTGGTTCAAGTGCTCAATGGTGGACTTCATCGAACGCCCGGACGAGGTGGGTCTTTTATATTGTCTTGATAGCATATTTGTTTATATAGCATACTTGAGAATAGAGTTGATTTATGCAGTCATCTCTGTCTGTTGTGGTTTTCCCCTGGCCATAGAGAGATCTTCCTCATAATAGAATTGGCGACCATACTAGGGATAGAATATTCCTTTTTGGGGGTTTGGAGTGTTTTTCTCCTTAGATTTCTCTCGTTCATATTGAGTTTCTTGTTTCTTGATTGCTTTCTTGAAATCCTCCGTTCACTCTGGGTCTGAGTCTTTCATCTTCTCCTTAGCCTAGTTGTGTTTTTGACAAATATACGCAGAGTTTTGCTTGACAGTCGCGTATATACATGTGGTGTCCTTCTACAAGCTGTGTACATACGTGCTTTTCCCTTGAACAGTCGCGTACATCAAACTTTTTTGCTTGTTTGCTGGGTTTGGTGGTTGTTGGGTAGGTTTTGATGATTGTTGAGTCTTCTTAGGTCTCTGTAGTGACTGTTAAGTGTTTGTGGGATGGAAGGAAACCTGTCTTTGGTTGAAATTTTGGGCGGTGTCTTTCTCATCATCTTTTCATTTTGATTGACCTTATACATTGGGTTGGGTGTTTTTCTCCTTGGTATCCTACTTGAGTTGTCTCTTTCTATACACAGTAGAGTATTTATATATCAAGTTGTTTTTCAATCCATGCATTTTCATTTTTCTTATATTGAAAATACAAAAATATTAGGCATTTTACATTGATTGGCATTTTTATCTTTTGAGTCTTTGTCATTTATCTTAGTGCATGTAAAGAAAGATTGCATTTTTATTTAGAATTGCATAGTAAAATTGAAAATTGCATTGTTTTTAAGAAGCATATCATTCATTGGAAATTGAAGTTAGGACTTTGCATTGTTTCATATTCATTTACTTTACTTGTTGAGTCATAACATCACTAGTTTCACGACCGCTCCTTTTGAGTAAGCATGACCATTAAAATTAACGTTTTAATTTAAAATTGATTAGTAATGATTTTATTTTTTAGGGTGAACAAACTAGCTTAGGATTTAGTGACTTGGAATAGGATTTTGTGAGTAAACTTCTCCAAGGCTATTAAATCAACATATGTGTCTAACTAAGGGAGTGGAGAAATCCATTGTATAATCAGTAAGATCAGGAGGATCTGCTTACACCGGAGTTAATCATGAGGTCGCGTGAGGTTGGTTGAAGGGATATCCCCCCGATACCTTCTTAGTGTCAGAGATATTTCTAGGGATCTATTCATATATGGGGATCTTGCTAGTGCCCTTACCTCTATGAGAGGCAGCACTTTCAAGGTTTCAGGCTTTTCTACCCTTCCCATATGGTGGACCTGACTTATGACTGCTCACCTGTGCATCGGTTATATAGTGGTTTCTTAGTTGTTTGACTTAGGTGCCACATAGGTTACTTGCAGGGGTTATTTTGTAGGTACCCTAGGTCAGATAAGGGTCAGACAATACACAGCCTTTATGGAGGATTACCTCTCTGGGGGGATCTGACCAACTGGTTGTTAAGCCCACGAGGGCCCTTATAACTGATTTTGTTACCTATGATCTTTAGAAGGGAGTCTCAGGCCCCTCTTGGGTGAGGCACACCTACTTTAGGGAGGGAGGTCCCTTTCAACCACTTTATCCTAATCGTGTGCATATTGGTCGTTTGATTATTTGTTGTGTTCTCTTTGATTACTAGTTGTCCTAAGGATTTGTTTTTATATCTTGAGTCTTAAGTCATCGTGGAGTCGAGCCAGCTACCTTGTCGGTCTCACTGCTTGTTACAGTTACCAATGGATTTCGATTCTTTGTCTTCTAAAAGGCGTAGATTTATTAAACATGGTACGAACACCTCCACTTTTTAGACTTGTGATTATACAAGGATGAGTATCGAACCAAGTCATCAAAATTTTGGGAGTCCCTCGACTCCCACTCCTACTATATTTAACGAAACCCCTTCGACTCTTGCAACCACAATGGTTGTAGTGTCAAAGGCACCTATCATCACTGCTTCCCGTCCTATAGTAAATGCTCAACCTATTGCCATGAACCCATTTGGGTCTCTGGGTCACTCACCGGGATATAATGTCCAGTCCATCCCTATAGCCTCTAGTCATTTTTCCTATGGTATGATGAATTTTACTTCGCAGTTTTCATACTCCATCCCAGCTACTGTCCCTAATGCTAGCATTGGACTTGGGGGAACAAATCCTCCTTATACTCCATTCTCGTTTGGTGGCTCTCAGATCCCTCAAACAAATCCTACTATGGGAGGCATTCCTTCATTTAACCCCGGGTCTAATCATGTTGCTTCTGGGTGGAGAAACCAACCTGGCGGACAAGCTTCTGCTCAAGTTTTGGCCTATACCCTCACCTCCTCGGTGTCAATTCTGACCAACATGTTTGGCATGACGAATCCACCTTTATCCTTTGGATTCACACCTAGAGGAGGTCAGTTTCACACCTTGGGAAACCCCCAAACCAGAGCCACTTTGGATGAGGGAAATTTTTATAACTCCCATCAGAACATTTCTACTGGAATGATGCCCAACCAACCTCTTATGAATCATCCTGTAGGAGGATCTTACAACATTGGACAAGGCCATGGTGCTTACCAGAACCCTGGATGGGTTGCAGTCCCAAAAACACAATATTTCCAAGGAGCTTGGGGCTAGATGTCTCAACCCTGTCTCCCTTTTCTGGGCACACTTAATATGCTAGACTTGTCTAAGTTGATGAATGACCCTGTGTGTCATAATCCTACATGGCCCCCCTTTCTCACCAAGCTTCCTTTGGATATTCCAAAATTCGAAGCTAAGAATGGCAAGGATCCCGGTGATCATGTCACCACCTTTCACCTATGGTGCTCTTCGAATTCCCTTAATGACGATTCCATTCGGTTAATATTATTTCAATGCACCCTCATAGGGGTTTCCGTGAAATGGTATATCGAGCTACCTAGGGGGGCATATGGGACCTTTATTCAGATGTTGCTAGCCTTCCTTAACCACTTCCAATTGTCGATTCATTACGATGTTGGCCTAGAACTTTTGTCGACCTTACGTCAGGACACAACCACTCATATCTCGGATCACATCCAAGAGTGGCGTAGACAGAAGAGGTTGATCAAGACCTCCATCCCCCTGGATTTCTTGTTATAATGTTTCATTAAGTCCTTGCAGCCTCCTATCTCAAAGGATGTTTCTACATCCAGGGTTACATATGAGGAAGAAGCAATCTTCAAATCCCAGTAGTTCTATCTTATATACGCTTAGTCTGGGATGTTATACCGGATTCTTTTGGACGCACTGAGGTCAAACTATGACCCTAGAAAAAATCTCAGACCTCATGCTGATGGCATTATAGGCTCCGCCAATGTGAAATCCGCAGACTTAGTGACAAGCCATTTGAAAGAGTTGTCTCTAAACCAGTCTGTAGGAGGGCCAACTTTGTCTGTGTCTTCCAATCCCACTCAGTCGACATATGTACATCCTATGCAATCGTCGACCGACCCAAATGGTAACCAGCAACCAGGAGGGAATAAGAAGAAAGGATGTAATAATAATCATAAGAGTGGGAAGAATAATAATAAACCCAAGAAAAATGGTAATAATAAGAAGACGAATAATAATGCTAGTGAGGGCAAGAAAGAAAGGCGTAAGGTGAAATTTCCCTGTAAGCTTTGTACAGATGATCATCTTACTCATTTATTCCCCAAAATTGTGGAAGTTGTGAGGCTCTTATCTCTACCGCCCTTCATGCTAAGGAATCCTTTCCCACATAACCAGCACATGGTCTTAAGCTCCTCAAATGTCGAAAATGTGGCCGGTGGAAGTCAAAACCCACCAACACAAGATGGTGACTATTTGTGCATCAATATGGTAAATTCTCAAGTTAATGTAGCCACCCGGTCTCATGATTATAGTTCTTCACAGACTATACCTGGTCTAGAATCTCCTCCTCCTCCTCTGGATATGCCTTTGCAGATCAAAAAATCGGAGCCACCGCCTCGTATTCTGAAAGGAGTACTCAAGCGCTCTACCCACAATCCAAATGCTATATCCACCCAAAATTACTCTATTGTTGAGGACCTGGGTCAAACCCCTTGTGTGATGTCGGACCTGGAGGTACTCCAGACGTGTCCTTCAGAGAGGAATGCCTTTCTATATACGTTAGTAGCTCTAGACCCCAGTGGCTCGAAAGTTATCAAGTTTGACGTCACAGATGTGAAGCCTCACTTGCCTTACCATGTGGCATTCCAAATCCACGTGGGTTACCTGAAGTATACCATCGAACGTGTGGTTTTTTATGAAGGCGTTGCTACATGTGTGATGTGCCTGATCTATTGGAAAGCTCGTGGCTCTCCGACTCTCTCTCAATCTCTGACCATGTTGACTTATTTTGATGTTCGTACCTTCCACCCTCATGGTATTCTTCCTTCCTTTTCAGTCCAGTTAGGTGGGAAGGCGGTAGAGGTGGTTGATGCGCGCCTCGATTATAACTTTTTATTAGGATGCAATTGGACTTATTCTATGACTTCCATTGTATCGTTCATCTTTCACACTCTTTGTTTTCCTCACAATGGGAAGATCATGACGATCGACTAGTTATCCTTTGCATATGCTTGCCCCAATGTATCTATTGGACTGTCGATCCCCATGGTCGATAATTCTTATCTGACAACTGAGAATATCAGTGTCGGAATGTATCCATACCTTATGGGTAACTTTGACTTCATGGCACCAATTCACCATGTTTACGCCATGTCCATTAGGCCCGTTTCATCATAGAGGTTTGTTCCTTTCTGCACTTCCTATTTTAATGATCCTTGGACCCTACCTTCCTTGAATTCATCTTGTGAAGGTCAGTTGCATGTTGGAATGGCCATGCCCCTATCTGCAATGGAGATAGCACATCAATATGTTCTTGACTCTTCTGCCAATCTCGATCTTATTACCTCACTGATGAACGAGGAGGATCTTGTTCTTAAGCTTGTGTGGGCCACTTTGTTTTCTTTCTCACATGACTACCTCGATGATACTTTACCCTCGGATGAAGCTATCATCAAAGCCATGAATGGTTCTAAAAAACCTTGGGATAATATGCATCATCGCTCTTATTTTCTCCTAGAGCTTGCTAGAATCGAACAAGATGACTTTCGATCTACTTTGAGCGAGATAGTCAGTCACGCCGTAGTTCCACTTGATACGTACGACATTTATGCTGAAGTAAATATGGTGAGTATCTCTCTTACTGTCACAATCAATATCTCTTGTACCCCTGGCAAGATTGAAAATGTACACATCGGTGCGAATTGTTCGTCGGAAGAAATTCTGATCTACACCGAGATCTTCAAGGAATTTTGAGATGTATTCACTTGGTCATATGAAGAGATGCCAAGAATCAACCCTCAAATTGTCAAGCATGAGATTAGAACTTATCTAGATGCTAAGCCTGTTCGAAAACATCTTAGAGCTATCAATCCCCAAAAGTCCCCTGCTATTAAGGCAGAGGTAGAGAAACTAATTAATGTTGGTTTTATCTACCCAGTTCCCTTGAATGAATGGGTATCCAATCACATTCATGTGAATAAGAATCAAGGAACCATCCATGTATGCATGGAATTTGGTGACCTGAACAAATATTGTCCTAAAGAAAACATCCTGACACCTATCATCGATTAGATTCTCAACGAGTGTGCGGGTAGAGAAGTGTTTTCTTTCATGGACGGATTTTTAGGGTATAACCAAATTCAAATTAAACCCGAGGATCAACACAATACGACATTTATTTGTCCTTCGGGTACTTTCGCATACTGAAATATGCCTTTCGGCCTTAAAACCGTCGGAGCAACCTTCCAACGTGTTATGACCTTCGCATTCCATGATCTTAAGCATATAGTCGAATCTTATCTTGACGATCTTTCTTCTCACTCTTGTAAGAGAGTGGATCACTCTAAGCACCTTCAGCTAGTTTTTGAAATATGCCGTCATTATAGAATTCGATTAAACTCTCATAAATGAATCTTTTTTGTTGGGTTCGAACATCTTTTGGGATTTTTAGTCTCTGAGACTGGGATCATGGTAGATTTGTTAAAGGTTGATGAAATACTTTGATTGCCTCCCCAACACACTATTCGACAACTTCAAGGTTTACAAAGGAAAGCTAACTTTTTACGTCGGTTTATAGTAAACTATGCCAATATTACTAATGGTTTCATGCATCTTTTGAAGAAGGAAACCACTTTTATCTGGGATGAGCGAGCCTAGGAATCCTTCGATGCTTTGAATAAATCCTCGGTATCGACACCTTCACTGAAGTCTCCTAACTACAGTAGGGATTACTTGATTTATGTTGCCACATCCGAAGAGACGATTGGTATGGTTTTGGTTCAGGAGGATAATGAGCTCTGTGAGCACATCATATACTATATTAGTTGAAACTTAGTCATTCCTAAGCTCAATTATTATCACGTTGAAAAGATAGCTTTGGTTGTCGTTCACACAGTCCAATGATTATGCCATTAAATATTGCCTTGCAAGACTACTATGGTTGTCGATGTCAATCCATTTCAATACATCCTTACCAAGCGTATCATGGGAAGGGAATATAATAAATGGATTGTCATTTTACAAGAATTTGATCTTGATTTCGCTTCTGCGAAATCCAATAAATCACTAATCTTTGCAGAGTTAATATCTGACTTCCCACAATTGGATGAAGATTTCATTCATGTTGAATCATTTGTGGGCGAAAAAAAATTCCTTGTCTTGTCGTCTGACCCCTGGTATGGTGACATTGTTCTCTATCTTCAAAATTTGAATTTTCCTCAGCATCTCTCATGAGATGACCGACGACGTGTATGATACCAAGCTAAGAATTACATTATCATCGGCGACACTTTGTATCATCGAGGAATAGACAATATCATGTTTCATTGTTTAACTCAATAATAAGTCGAGTTAGTTCTAAATGTTTGCCACAATGGGGCTTGTGGTGGTCATCTATCCGGGCTTGTGACAACCCAACAAATTTTGTGATCCAGTTATTTATGGCCATCCATCTTTAAATATTGTGTTGAAGCGGTTAAGAATTTTCACCCCTGCCAGGTGTTCACTCAGAAAATGCGCTCGCATCTAGCCCCTATTCACCAAATCATCACCATCAGTCCCTTCACCAAGTGGGGGGTGGACTTCATGGATTGCAACCCAACTTCAGCTAGGGGGCATCTATTGATTAAGGTTGGTTGTCATTGATGTCAAACCTTGAAGAAAGCCTCGTAGCACAAAGGTTTGGGTAATGGACCCAAGATTGTTTGATGTAAATATGACTCATTATTGTTTTTTCATGGTTGATAAGAAGTAAATATGGATGAACTCCAAAGTGGTCCCCTTATGGTGAAATCCCTCATGGGAAGACGCTTTGCGGAGTAAGAGAACCCATGATTAATTGTGGAATAATAAGATGAAGGACAATGAATTTTTCAGGGAAGTTATCCTGGATGGATAGTTCTTGTCATGAAATTTCCATTGGTATGTAGAATGTCACATAACTCCTCATGGTTAGAGAGTTATGACCATGTGAAGTTCGAGAACCTAGGTTTGGGTAATGGAACCAAGTTTGTTCGATGGGTAACGGTATGATTTTTGCTATATTTGAAGGTAATATTATTCTATATGGATAGTGCATGTCATTCCATTTCTGGTGGTATTTGGAACGTCACATAACTCCTCACGGTTTGAGATTTATGACCTTATGAAGTTGGAGGACCCTCACATGTCATCTATAAGCCCCAAAAGGTCAAATTAGTCAATGTGGTTTAAGGCCGAAATGCAAGGAAGGATAAATTATTTTGATGGTGCTTTATAAGGTATGTTATTTACAGGTCATCTCACCATTTTTGCTATAACTTTTCTTCTATAATGATTCAGACCGTGAAATTGTTATTCCATTGATAAAACATATCCAAGTATCTATGGTAAAAAGTTCAGCTTTTCGGTCGTTGTATTTTGGAAGTTACACTCTGTGGAAAATAGGGTTTGTGGCTAGTCCTGAAAATAGTCAAAAACAGGTGTTTCGAGTAACAATGTCATAACTTCTTCAAAACATATCCAAATTCAGTGAGACCAAATTTTTGGGTTAGGGTACAATCTTTAGTATTCTTTGTAACAGTTTCAAATCAATTCAAAAAATATTCCATGTGGGGTATGCTCTACAAGGTCGCTCTCTAGAATAAGCTAGAATTCATCAAGGTATGTCATTTTTTCTATAACTCCTTTTCTGAGAGGTTCCAAGTAGTGACACCTGGAGAAATTGCATAAAACACACTGAATAACATTGTGTATCATTTTCATATCTTTATACATTACAAGTACAAAGTTATGATTACTTCAAGTTAGGGTTGTTGACTAATCCAAAACTAGGCATGCGAGACTAAAGAAAAGTTTGATGAAAATGTTAGTCTCTTGTTGTTAAAGTTAAGGAAGGTTTACAGGAATGTGATCATATACACCAGGTCTATTACAAAGCTACAAATCAGATTTGGATGATGAAATTGATGAGGGATTTTGGTTGAGGTACATGTTGAATACATGGTTGAGACAAGTAGTTGATGAGTTGCCACATACATGAGGTGTATAGTTGATGATGTTGGTACATATTGATGAGTCGTAGTTGATGAGTAGTTGACACATGATTGGTACATACTTGGTACATGTTTGGATGCACTTGTTTATGGTACATGTTGATTACAGGTTGTTTGGTACAGGTTGGTGCATGGTTGATGCACTTGTTTATGGTACAAGTTGATTACAGGTTGATGCATGGTTCATATTTATTGGTATAGGTTTACGACGGTATTTCTCACAGTGATAGTGAGAGAGTGGTTCCATCATTTTACTTCTACTTCAGGGTGGTTGGACCGGGAAAGGACAGGTGGTTGTAGCTGGAGAACATAGGGGGTTGTAGCCTCCTTCTGGTTGTAGCCAGAGAATTGGGGAGTTGGAGCTTCCTTCAGGTTGTATCCTGAGAAACTAAGGGGTTGGAGCCTCCTTCCAGTTACAATTGGAAAACAAAGGAAGTTGGTGCTTCCATTGAATGTAATTTTTCAAGACATATAAGAAAAATCATTATGTGGTTCTCCCGCTTTGGGTTTCCACGTAAAACGCTGGTGTACTTTGTATGTGTATGATTGTTCATTTGTTCATTTCTCATTATTGGATGATAATTCTACATTGACTTAACACTTGGATTATTTGGTTAAAAAGGATTAAATTGCTCTATTACTAATTCACCCCTCTCTCAATAATCCAACAATTTCTATCAGAGCAAGTTCCTTTAGAAATTAGTTTAACCACTGAAAGGTAGATCATGGAGAGAAACAACTTGTATAAAAATGGAATACCACAGTTTGATGGACAGAAGTATGTTTTTTGGAGCATAAGGATGAAGACATATATACAGGCACAGGGATTTGAAATTTGGCAATCAATTGTAGATGGATACACAGCACCAGCAATTCCACCAACAAATGACAAAGCAGTGAAACTCGGTCAAAATAATTCCAAAGCCACAAATTCACTTATGAAAGGTCTCAGTGAAACAGTATTCACCAAAGTTGCACATTGTAAATCTGCTAAAGAGATTTGGGACAAGCTTCGAAATATTTATGAAGGAGATACAAAAGTTAAAGCAGAAAAGCTTCAAACATACAAGGGTCAGTTCGAACAACTAAAAGTGAAGGAAGATGAGAATATTGCAACCTAATTCTTATGAGTCGATGAAACAGTGAATGCAATCATAGGATTGGGAGAAGAAATTGAAGAATCTATAATTGTTCAAAAGGTATTAAGATCTCTTCCCATGAGATTTAACCCTAAGATATCAGCACTAGAAGAAAGATCAGATATAAACTCAATAAGCATGGATGAACTGCATGGAATCTTCACAACATATGAAATGATAACTGAACAGGAAAATCCAGATGTAAAAGAAACAACCTTCAAAGAATCCAAAAGATCAGAGAAAAAGAAAGAGAAACAAGAAGAATATAGCAGCAACAGTGACGTCTCAGAAGATGATGAAGAAGTGGTCAACTTCGTCAAACGAATGAATAAGGGCACCAACGGTAGGTATAGAGGTAAGCTTCCTTTAATTTGTTTTAATTTTGATGGTATTGGTCATTGTTCTAACAAATGTCCTCATAAGAAAAATAGAAATGATGAAGGTTACTCAAAAAGAAAACAAACATATAAAGGCAAAAGAACTACAAAGAAATTTTTCAAGAAAAGCTTGTCCACCAAAGAATACATCTCATCATCAGATGAAGATGAAGTCAATAACAATGAGATAGGAAGAGTTCTATTCATGGTAGTAGAAGACTCTGATGAAGAAGACTCTGAAGAAGAATATGAAGAAGCCAAAGAAGAATATGAAGAAGTCAAAGAAGAAACTGAAGAGGCAGAAGTTGACTTTTGAGAAGAATTAATGTGTGCCATAGAAGTTATCAGAAGAGAAAAGAAGAAAAACAAGAAACTACAAGAAGAACTAGACAAGAAAGAAGACACTCAAGAACTAGAAAAAATGATCACAAAATTGAAGGTTCAAATAGAAGAAGATAAAATAATTGAAGAAGCACTCAAAGAATAGCTAAAATAAAAGGACAGGATCATTGGAAACTTGGAAGCAGAGATTCTTACACTAAGAAAGGATATTCAAAACAAAAATATGCAGAATAGCTCAAAAGTTTTGGATGAAATTATCAACAGTCAAAAATCTCATTTTGATAAGATCGGACTTGGATCCAATCAGATAGAAAAGGGATCAAGCTCCAAAACAACAAAACAAAAAACATATCCAAAAAGCTATGCAGAAACAATCAAAGGGGATAAGAAGATATACAAGGAAGATTACAGGGACACTCCTCCACCAAGAAGATTGAAATTTCATAATCAACAACAGACAGATAGGCCTCAAGAAGAAGAAGGATTCATAAGAGCACCTCCTTTCAGAAGATCTTCAACTCCCAGATATCAAACTATGTTTTTTGGTTTATGTTATGCATGTAATAATTTTGGACATAAAGCTATGAATTGCAGAGCTAACAATAGGAACAACAACAACTTTGAGAGTTATACACAAAGGGGTTATTCAAGAAGGCCTAGTGAAACACAGAGAATAAGTTACAACATGTTTGAATCTTTGAGAAATGAAGTGGAATGTTACAAATGTAACAATTTTTGACACGTGGCCAAAGAGTGCAGAATGACAATCCCTCCTAAAGAACCTCAACAGAATAACAACAGTCACAAATAGGAACCACAGAAAAGGACATGGATAAGAAATCAAGATCAATATAGCAATGAAGAACGCACACTCATTCTACAAGATAAGCAGAAGAAACATGGTTGGTATGTTGACAATGGGTGTTAAAAACACATGACAGGTGGTAGAGACAAGTTTCTTACATTACGGAAGGAAAGAGATGGATTAGTCTCCTTCGAAAATGATGATTCAGCCAAAATCATTAGAAAAGGAACAGTTTGAATTGGGAACAAGAATGAAAAGGCAGAAAATGTTCTACTAGTAGAAGATATGAAACATAATCTTCTAAGTGTGAGTCAATTGTGTGACCAAGGTCATAAATTGACTTTCAATTCACAAAAGTGAGAGATAAGAAAAGAAGGTGCAGGGAGATTGATTGCTACATCTGCAAGAACTTCAAGTAACATATATGTGTTAAGTGAAATTGGAAATGAAAAGTGTTTTCTAGGAAAGGAAGATGAAAGTTGTCTATGGCATAGAAGAATGGGTCACATGCATTTTTATAACCTTGTTAAAGTCAGCAAAAGAGAAGCAGTCAAAGAAATGCCCCAGATCACGAAACCAACAAACACTTTATGCAAGCATTGTTAACAAGGAAAGAAAACAAAGACCAGGTTCAAATCAAAGGAATAGTCAATGACAAGACCACTGGAAATTGTGCATACTGATCTATTTGGACCAACTACAACAAAAGGATTGAAAGGTGAGAGATACTTTATGTTATTGGTTGATGATTATACAAGAATGACTGCAGTTTGTTTTCTCAAGAATAATTCAGAAGCTTTTGAAAAATTCAATATATACAAGGAAATGGTTGAAAATGAAATGTACTAAAGAGTCAAATGTTTGAGATCTGATGATGGAGGAGAGTTCACCTCAAAGGAATTTATGGACTACTACAGCAATCATGGAATAAAAAGGCAATTCTTCGTTGCTAGGACACCTCAACAGAATGGAGTTGTTGAAAGAAAGAACATGACACTACAGGAAATGGTTCGAACAATGCTAATGGATTCAAAATTGATAGATATTTTTTGGACACGGGAAATGCATACAACAGTTCACATTCAAAACAAAATAATGCTCAGAAACAACATTGACAAAACTCCTTACGAACTATGGAAAAGAAGACCAGAAAATGTAAAGCACCTCAGAGTTTTTGGAAGCAAATGCTATATCAAAGGAGAAGATGGAGGAATAGGAAAGTTTGAGTCTCACGTGGACAAAGGAGTAATTGTTGGTTACTCAAGTACAAGGAAAGCATACAAGTGTTACAATCTAAAATTGAACAAAGTTGTGGAAGCATCAACGTAACAATTGATGAAATAGGCAGACCAGAATCAAAGGAATAAAATGAATCAATGAAACAACCCTTAGAAGAAGAAGCAGAAGATGAAAAGGAAGTAGAAGAGGAAGATGAAGAGAATCCGACAAAAGTAGAAGAGAAAATTCAGCAAGTGTCTCCAAAGACACCCAGTAAATGAGTACAGAAGAATCATCCTTCATATCATATTATTGGAAACAAATATGCAGGAGTTGAGACTAGAAGAAGAATCCATTCACCAGAACAAACACACCTAGCACTCTTATCTACAATTGAACCAAACTGTTTTGAGGAAGCCAACAAGGATGAATTTTGGAATAAGGCCATGGATGAAGAATTGGAACAAATAGAAAAAAATGACACTTGGGAATTGGTTCCAAGACCAAAAAATAAGAATGTGATTGGCACAAAATGGATTTTCAGAAATAAATTGAATGAAGATGGACAGTTTACAAGGAACAAAGCTAGATTGGTATGTAAAGGATATGCTCAAATTGAAGGAATCAACTTGAAGAGACATTTTCCCCAGTTGCCATAATGGAAGCAATCTGTTTTCTTTTAGCTTATGCATGCTCCAAAAATGTTAAAGTATATCAAATGGGTGTAAAATAAGCTTTTTCTAAATGGGGAACTTGAAGAAGAAATCTACATTGAACAACTAGAAGGATTTCAGTTGTCAGAGAACACAGATTACATGTGTAAATTAAAGAAAGCCTTGTATGGTCTAAAACAGGTTCCTAGAGCAAGGTACTCCAGACTGGATATGTATCTGCAACAGGCAGGGTTCAGAAAAGGAAGTGCAGAAAACAACCTCTACATCAAGGTAATTCAAGTTAATATTTTATTAATTGAAGTTTATGTTGATGATATTATTTTTGGTAGTGATGATGACAGGTTAAGCTAGAAATTTGCAAAAGATATGCAGAAAGAATTTGAAATGTCTCTACTTGGAGAACTGTCCTTCTTTCTGGGACTTCAGATACATCAAATCAACCAAGGAATTTTTATTTCTTAAACCAAGTATATCAAAGAAATGCTAAAGAGGTTTGGAATGGAAGATTGCAAACCAATTACCACTCCCATGGAAACCAGTTGCAAATTTAACAAAGATGATGATTCAAAGTCTACAGATCAAAGGCAATACAAGTTAATGATTGGCAACCTATTGTATGTGACAACATCCAGACCAAATGTAATGTAGGCAGTTGGACATGTGGCACGATTTCAAGAAACACCAAAGGAATCACATGTATTAGCAGTGAAGAGAATTTTCAGATATCTCAAAGGAACATAAGAGTTTGCGCTATGGTATCCAAAAGGAAAGGATCTATCACTAATTGCCTACACAGGCACAAATTGGGTAGGTTGTATTGATGATCGATGAAGCACCAATGGAGTAGCGTTCTACTTGTGTGAGTGTTTAGTATCATGGCTAAGCAAGAAACAATCATCAGTATCTCTATCTACAGCCAAGGCAGAGTATATTGTAGTAGTAGCATGTTGTACACAGGTTCTTTGGATGAAACAAACTTTGACAGATATATAGGTTGAGTATGATGAGCCCATTCCAATATATTGTTATAATACAAGCACCATCAGTATCTCAAAAAACTCGGTGATGCACTCCAAGATGAAGAACATTCCAATCAAGTATCACTTTCTACGGGAGTAGGTTGCAGAAAAGAACATCAGAGTTGAGTACGTGGGCACAAAAGAACAAGTGGCAGACATCTTTACAAAACCACTTAAATGGTAAGCCTTTGAATACCTTCACCAAAGACTTGGAATTCTTTCTACTCCAAAATGAATGCTTTTTGAATTCTCATCTTATATGTCTTAGATGTACATGAGGATGTTGATTAAGGTTGGTTGTCATTGATGTCAACCCTTGAAGAAAGCCCCGCAACACAAAGGCTTGGGTAATGGACCCAAGATTGTTTGATGTAAAGATGACAAATTAGTTTCTTGTCATGGTTGATAAGAATTAAATATGGATGAACTCCAAAGTGGTCCTCTTATGGTGAAAGCCCTCACGGGAAGACGCTTCACAGAGTAAGAGAACCCATGCTTAATTATGGAATAATGAAATGAAGGACAATGGATTTGTCAGGTAAACTATAATATATGGATAGTTCTTGTCATTCCATTTCTGGTGGTATGTGGAACGTCACATAACTCCTCACGGTTAGAGATTTATGGCCATGAGAAGTTGGAGACCCCGGGTTTGGGTACTGGGCCCAAGTTTGTCTGATGGATAACGGTATGAATTATGATATATTTTCATATAATACTATTCTATATGGATAGTACATTTCATTCCATTTATGGTGGTATGTGGAACATCACATAACTCCTCACGGTTTGACAATTATGGCCTTACGAAGTTGGAGGAACTCATATGTACATCTAAGACATGGTCATCTCCCCATTATATAAATGGGGAGAGTATAAATAAGAGGCAAGGCTCTCTCATTTTAACCACACTTGATAATATTGAATATCTATAGGTTTCTTAGGTAACCAAGGATATATAAGCCAAAATTCTGAGGGAAGGTGAAAAAAACAAGGCCGAAATGCTAGGAAGGATAAATTATTTTGATGGTGTTTTCTAAGGTATGTTATTAACAGGTCATCTCCCCATTTTCACTATAATGTTTTTTCTATAATGATTCAGACAATAAAATTTCTATGCCATTTAGAAAACATATCCAAGTATCTGTGGTAAAAAATTCAGCTTGTGGGTCATTGTATTTTTGGAGTTACACTCCGTGGAAAATAGGGTTTGTGGCTAGTCCTGAAACTAGTCAAAAACAGGTGTTTCGGGTAAAAACGTCATAAATTATTCATAACAGATCCAAATTCAGTGAAACCAAATGTGATGGTTAGGGTGTATAGTATTTAGTATGTTGTGTAATATTTTCATATCAATTCAACAAACATTTCATGTGGGGCACACTCTACAAGGTCTCTCTCTAGAATAAGACATAATTCAACAAGGTATGCCATTTTTTCTATAACTCCTTTTCTAAGAGGTTTCAAGTAGTGACACCTAGAGGAATTGCATAAAACACACTGAAGAAAATTTTGTATCAGTTTCATATCTTTATATATTACAGGTACAAAGTTATGATTACTTCAAGTTAGGGTTATTGACTAATCCAAAACTAGGCATGTGAGACTAAAGAAAAGTTTGATGAAAATGTTAGTCTCTTGTTTTTGAAGTTAAGGAAGGTTTGCAGGAATGTGATCATATAAACCAGCTCTATTACAGAGCTACAAATCATATTTGGATGATGAAATTTATAAGGGATTTTGGTTGAGGTACATGTTGAATACATGGTTGAGACAAGTAGTTGATGAGTTGGCACATACATGATGTGTATAGTTGATGATGTTGGTACATATTGATGAGTCATAGTTGATGAGTAGTTGAAACATGATTGGTACATACTTGGTACATGGTTGGATTCACTTGTTTATGGTATAGGTTGATTACAGGTTATTTGGTACAGGTTGGTGCATGGTTGATGCACTTGTTTATGATACAGGTTGATTACAGGTTGAGGTACAGGTTGATGCATGGTTGATGCATGGTTTATATGTATTGGTACAAGTTTACAGCGGTATATCTCACAGTGACAGGTTGACAGTGGTTCCATCATTCTACTTCTACTTCAGGGTGGTAGGATGGGGCAAAGACATGTAGTTGTAGCCACCTTCCGGTTGTAGCTGAAGAACATAGGGGGTTGTAGCCTCCTTCTGGTTGTAGCCAGTGAATTGGGGATTCATAGATTCCCTCAGGTTGTAGCCTAAGAAACTAGGGGGTTGGAGACTCCTTCCAGTTGTTGCTGAAAAACAAAGAAAGTTGGTGCTTCCAATGAATACAATTATTCAAGACATATAAGAAAAAGAATTCCATGGTTTTCTCCCGATTTGGGTTTCCACATAAAACACTGGTGTACTGTGTATGTGTATGCTTGTTCATTTTTTCATTGATTATTTACTCTGCAGTTATTGGATTATAATGTTTCATTGATATAACACTGGGATTATATGGTTAAAAGGGATTAA
>ML783514.1:334395-361454 GCA_009831015.1 Picea engelmannii
TATAATTCAAAGTGAATACAAAATAAATTATTTAAATAATAAATTTAATGGAGAAATTAGAAGTGGGTTAACCCTAAAATAAGGAAAGTGGGCAAAGTGACCTAGAAGATGTTTTTAAGGAAGTTACTTGGAGAGTATAAATAAGAGGCTAGGCTCTCTGATTTTAATCACACTTGAGAATATTGAATATATATAGGTGTCTGAGTTAACCAAGGATATCTAAGCCTAAATTCAGAGGGAAAGTGAAGAAAAGAAGGCCAAAATGCAAGGAAGGATAAATTCTTTTGATGGTGCTTTCTAAGGTATGTTATTTACAAGTGATCTCACCATTTTCGATATACTTTTTTTTTATAATGAATCAGAACATGAAATTGCTATGAAATTAAGAAAACATATCCAAGTATCTGTGGTAAAAAAATCATCTTGTGGGTCGTTGTATTTTGGGAGTTACACTTCGTGGAAAATAGGGTTTGTGGCTAGTCCTGAAACTAGTCAAAAAATGGTGTTTCGGGTAAAAACGTCATAACTTCTTCATAACAGATATAAATTCAGTGAAACAAAATGTGTTGGTTAGGATACAGTCTGTAGTATTCTATGTAATAGTTTCAGATCAATTCAACAAATATTCCGTGCAAGGCACGCTCTACAAGGTTTCTCTATAGAATAAGCCAGAATTCAGCAAGGTATGTCATTTTTGTTATAACTCCTTTTCTGAGAGGTTCCAAGTAGTGAAACCTAGATGAATTGAATAAAACACACTGAAGAACATTGTATATCAGTTTAACATATTTATACATTACAGGTACAAAGTTATGATTACTTCAAGTTAGGTTTGTTGACTAATCCAAAACTAGGCATGTGAGACTAAAGAAAATTTTGATGAAAATGCTAGTCTCTTGTTGTTAAAGTTAAGGAAGGTTTGCAGGAATGTGATCCTATACACCAAGTCTATTATAGAGATATAAATCAGATTTGGATGATGAAATTGATGAGGACTTTTGGTTGAGGTACATGTTGAGTAGATGGTTGAGACAAGTAGTTGATGAGTTGGCACATACATGACGTGTATAGTTGATGATGTTGGTACATATTGATGAGTCGTAGTTGATGAGTAGTTGACACATGATTGGTACAAACCTGGTACATGGTTGGATGTAATTGTTTATGGTACAAGTTGATTATAGGTTGTTTGGTACAGGTTGATGCATGGTTGATGCACTTGTTTATGGTACAGGATGATTACAGGCTAATGCATGGTTCAGATTTATTGGTACAGGTGTTGAGCTCCAGTTTTGTCATACTTTCCACCATACAAATACACTCATCATTACACCTTCTCCCCGCATTTCGTCAATAATGTATCGCTAATTACACCATAAACCTCCATTATCTCTTGTTATTCATCTTATGTGGTTAATACATAATTTTCCATATTTTTAGTGATTAAAATGATGATTATATAATAGTTTTGTCGATGATGGTTTAATCCTATGTTTCTATGTCTAATAAACATGTTTTGTACTGTTCAGGTTCCGGTATATGCATTGTCCATGTTCCGGTACTTGTATTGTTCCTGTTTTGGTACTCACATTGCAGGTCATCCAATACTCTAATTCATCCGGTACCAAAAGGTTCTACAGTCAACCGGTACCTGCAAAGTCATCTGGTACCCACACTCCATGTCATCCAATACTCTATAGTGATCCGATACTACCTTTGTGTTCATTCGGTACCAACTCTCTGCCTCTTCCGGTACCAGCTTCATCCGGTACCAGATTGCGCCTATTCCAGTACTAGCTCCATCCAGTACTACCATCGCTTTGGTCTAGTACCCATAGTCGTGATTGTGTTCATCTGATACTAAACCCCTGCCTACAAGTTTCTGATACTAATTGTTCTAATCCAATACCAACTGTTCTAATCCAGTACCAACTGTGCTAATCCGGTACTAGAAATAATTCAAAATTTTGGAAAGATTCTAGAGGAAAATCAGGTACATGGGTTTTTTCCAGAACGATGTTTTCATGAAGACACATGTGAAAGAATTCACCCATCTCGCACGTGTGGACCTCCAGCTCAGATGGAATGATTCTGCCAAAATTAGCAAAAAAACTCAAACTGCCAACTTGCGCCTCAATTTACGTGCACATGGGAGAATATATTGCAAAACTGAAAAACAAGTTTTTAGAAATATCATCCAGCTACAGAACCCAGAAACCGTTTTCTAAAATTCGAATTCGTTGGGAAGATATAGGTGGATCCCTAACTCGGATCTGCCCAAATTGCAATAAAACCCAGATTTTTGAGGATTTTATCTAAAAATGTAATATTTGAAATATGAGCATTGGGATTCGGTCCCATCCCCTCCTCAATTATTATTCATGTATAAATAAGCCTCATAGGGATATGAGAAGGATCCATTAGTTTCAGGAAGATTTTGTAAATAAGAGGTTTGTTCTTGTGAGAAAGCTTTAACGAGTTGGTTGCCATGTAAAAATAGAGTTTCATGACTAAATGAAAAGATGACTGTTGTTTATCCATTCTGCATCTCCTTGGCTTGATCTGATCGTCTCAGGCATCACTGAGCATCTGAGAAGGGTCCCTCAGTATGGGTAAGTGTTTCCATGTTTTAACTTGTTTAGTAGAATATAATATAATTGTATTTCTAGTTTTCTTATGTGTGGCTTTATTTCCACTTGTTTATTTGATTTTGTTTTATGAATTCAAGGTTATTAAAAACTCAAGAGTGATTCTTCATTGGCATGAAATTCACACACTCTATTATCTTTATGCACCTTGATTGAATTCCATGTTTCATGTACTCACAATTATTAATATAACCACTCCATGCTTGTATTCATATTTCTCACACTCAATTTGTTGAAATTACTAAGACAACTAAGAGGGGGGGTGAATCAGTTGTTACTGTGCTTAAACAATTTTAAGTCAATTAAACCATTTTTAATCTTTTTTCAAGTGACCATCAATATTATACAACATATGAAAAACATAAATAATGAGCATCAGTCACACATAAGATATACACAGAGACAGATTTTCACGAGGAAACCCATAAAGGGAGAAAACCTCTTCTTCTTCGAAATGATAGGTAGTCTTTTAAGTTCTGTACATCATCTATAGTTGAACACCAACTCAATGTGAGGCTACTACCTCTGTTTTACAAGCTTCAACTTGTTTGAGAGAACCAACTCTCTGGTTTCTCTAGCACCCACTAGAAGGAAGCACCAACTCCCTAAGTGTTCCTGCACCGACTGGATGGAAGCACCTACTTTCACTTATACAAGCACCAACTTTCATACAGAAAACTCTGTGTTTTCCCAAGCACCACCCTGCCACCCTATTTTCTAGCCACAACTAGATGGAAGCTACAACTCTCAATATTCAAGCATCAACTTGAATATCAGAGGACCACAGTCCTCCCTAGCACCACCCTACCTCCATGATTATAAATAAATGACTAAATAACCAACAATACAGATATATCAATTCTTACCACTTCTTCACTGTTTTGAAATTCCTTATGCTTTTTTCATACTTGGCTTGACTTGCTATCTGTTTCTTTCTGTTCTTTCTCTATCCTTCTCATGCTTCTTTAATATGTGCACATTCTTCTCTCTTCACCTTTTATGTTATGTTCAGTTTCTGTTCCTTATCTATGAGCTTTCTTCACACTGCGCATACTGTAATTTTACCTTTCTACAGTTCAACTCATTTTTCAGTTAGAATAGCCAACCTTACACAGTCGTTGCATCTCTCCTTTTATACACACTAGCCTCATCAGTTACACCTCGAATCTCCTTGGGCAAATACAAAAATGTCTCAGCAACTGAATCGCCAACCGATCAAGAACCATGATTCGATTTTTTGCTAACTGAATCGTAACTGAATAGTTAATCGTAAAGATCAACAATATCCCTTCGATCAGATTTTCAATTAACAAGCACCGTTGGATTAAATCTGCAAGGTCTTGCGTTTATCCCATATGTCCACTGGTTGTGACCACGGGCCTAATCAAAATGATTTTTGCATTTCTCATTTCGACAATCCTGTGTCAAAGGGTCTCGACACTCCAAGTTACGATCCTTGAAATGGAGCTTAGCTTCATGCTAGCTCTTCCCTCTCATATGACCATCGTCGATGACCGCAGCCTACGCCAAAAGGTGTTTCGCAAATTTTCATATCGGCTTTCCTGTGATGAAAGGTCTCGACACTCCATGTCGCAAACTCCGAAATGGAGATAGGATTCTCTAGCTCTGCTCTCCATCTCTCGATGATTTGACCACGAGATAAGACCATTGGCTAGTCCTTTGAGCACTTCTTTCTTCAGATCAATGGTCTAGAAATTTTATGATTTGACGGTCCAGATATTTTCGTGATTTCGCATATCGGGAGTTTGAAGTGTAGGAGCACCTCCTTCCTTTGACTTTCCAGTCAGAGAAAAGTTGATCTGTCGTCACGTGTCTTCCGGATCCAACGACTAGGATTATATCAAGATTTCGCAACTTCACGTGCCTTCATCATGCCTGATCAACGTTCCACGATCTCCCTTTGATCAACGACTCAGAATAAATTGTGGTTTCTCATTTCCCAATTTCAAAGGATAGAGCACCTCCTTTCTTTGACTTTCCAGTCAGCGAAATGCCAATCGCTCACCATGTGTCCTACTTGAAGATGGACAGTCCTCCTTCTTTAGGGATTTTGTAGGCCCTCTTCATCTTGTACGTAAAGATCGTGCTCCTTCTTATGGATCCAACGACGGTCAGTCTTCAAGCTCAGATCTAACGCCTGAGATCTGTTTTCTTCTACTACGCGTTACTCCTATCTAAATTCAGATCTGACGGTCATCAGGGATTCTGAATAAGATCCAATGACCACCATTTCTCTTCATAGTTGATCTTGCCATTGTCATACTATCACTGCTCTGCTAATCATGTTGATATTTTCCATCAATGACAAACACGCATACTTTGCCTCTGTCTGAGAACATGCCAACAGAATTCGATTATGGTAGTTGAGTCTTGTTTACACAAGAAAAGAAAGTAAAAATACAAAAACAGTCAGTGTGAATTGATTAAGACCATACTCTTCCACCACATTTATATGATCTATCCCATATCCATCAACATTTTTATTAATAATATATATATATATATATCCTCTGTCAATTAAATATACTCAGATCAAATTTGAAATTTAGATATTGATTCACGAAGATATTTCACCTCACCCCATCATTGATTCTTTATGAGAGACCTTTGCCTCTAAGTCAGTCATCCAAGCCATGGAGAATCAAAATCACTTTCAGTCCATTCTTTCATCTCTTTTTATGCTTCTTTCTATTTTAAGAGATTGTTTGATTTACAAAGAATCACTATATGCACACAGTCTTTAATTGCATAAATAAACACCATCTTCTTACACTCTGACTTTTTATTGTTTGTGAGAAATTGTCAAATCTGCAATTCAAGTGAACATAAAAGAGTGCATTTCTCATTGTCCAATCTTCTCATTAAGCAGATATCCATTCTTCTTTCATGCATTTTCTGTAGAGCACTCTTATTTTTGTTGACACTTGTAACCATTTGAAGAATTGTTCTTGGGATCCAATTTTAGATTAATTTCACTTATTGGTCATTATTAGTTTTCTTTCATTGTGATTTGGCTTTCCCATAGTTTAGTTTCTATCGAGAATTTCATTTCCCTTTGCTTGTTTCTTTTATTGCATTTAAGTGTGGATCCACTATAGGAAATAATCATTGAAGGACAAAAGACTTAAGTAAGGTACTCACAATTAATCACATGAACATCACCTCGAGTGCCTGAAAGACTGTGATCCAAGCCTTTATAGCACTAAGTATTTTTGTGTCCCAGTGATGAATCCTTAGTGTTAATTTGTTGCAGTGTGGGTTTGAAGATTGTTTTTCGTCTTTAGATTAGGCTAGACTAGGCTCTGATCCTGTGTTTCCTATGCCTACACCTCGAAGCTTACGGGCCTCGATTGATAATTAAATGTGGGAATTAATAGTGCATATATTTATCCCCAACATTTTGGCATCGTTTCCAGGGAGGTGCTAAAGGGATTAGAGCATAGGTAGGTTTCTTTTATTTCTTCAAATCCTTGAGTGTTCTTTTCATGCAAGTGTGGTGTGATTTTAAAGATGACCTAAGGGCGGAGAGAATATGGTAAGACGTGAGGGAAGATCCCATGCATCCACTTTAGTGGGGTTACTCTGAAGTTAGGTTTTCCTCTTCCTTTTAGTAGTTAGAATTTGTGGTTTATTAGCATTAGCTACTTTTTTATATATATGAGAAGAGAAGCTAACTTGTGTGAATAGATAACTTGGTGACAATAGGGTCCTAGTAGCACGGTGCACTTCAAGTATATAATTGGTTTGCTTACATTTTCTTTTAGTTTGCTTCTTTTTATTTCTTTGGGGTTTTTAAAAAGGTTTTGGGCACTGTAAGAACCTCCCTCTACACTAATCCATGTGTGAAACAGGACCCATCAACCAGCAACAAGAACTCAAAGATGATCAATATTTTAACAAAACTCTCTCAAATCGTAGCAACTGTTGGGATCTCTGCCTCTCAGGAAGAGAAAATCTTAACAATAGTCAAGAACCTATCTGCCTCTCCGAAAGTGATAGAAGAAGAAGAGTTCCATGAGATACATCCACAGGAATATCTAAAAGCCTTTTGTAATCACTCTTTCCAACCTATAGGAGAGACTAAAGAATCATGGACCACATTCAATGGAGAGCCACCATTAGAACCTTAGATCGAGGATTTCTTGACATGCATATCGCCAGATCCAGTATGCATCCAGGAACCAAACCATTCAAAAAAATATGATTTGCGTGGCATGATAGAGGGAGACATGCAGAGTCGTCTAAATGAGGAAGTGAACCAAGAACATCAAGATTACATTGAACATTGGTTCCATATGACAACAAGATTGAAGAACCACTCTCTTCTTCAACAACTCTCCACATCATCATCAAAGCAGATGGTTCTTCGTATTCTGGTATACATTAAAGATTATCTTTCAAACCTGAGTATGAATGTATTTCTACACCTGTTACGCACATGGTTACATTGGAAATATTCTTACACGTGAAATTTAATTTCTTGTTCTTAAATAGGATAGAGTAAAAGTTGCATGTTAGTTAACCTAGTTCTAAATAAATGCAACATCTTTTTGTGTTTCTTTTCAAATAAATGAAATGATATGAAGATAATATTGGTGATCTAACATCAAAAACCAAAACAACTTAAGATATTTCTTCTTCTTACTACATACAGATTTCTGAATATTAATAATAACAGTTGCTCATAAGCCTAATATTTAAAATATTACGGGGATTTACAAAATCTTTAAGTTCTGCATAATGATGCCCATAGGTAACTTGTACATCCTAGTTGCATATCAGAACTTGTTATTCAAGCATTCTTATCAAATAGTAGTAGGATAGTGAATGAAACTTCTACTTGTGAGGGAACACAATATTATATGGAGAAGATGAACTTGGGGACTAGAGGCACCTTTAGGTCATTCTCTCATGGCCTCATCCACCACACATTAAGTAAGTTTGATGATGATATGTATTTCGACTAATCTCGATACATAAGTCTATTTTTCATACGAACAATCTTTTATGGGCAATCTGTAAAATATCTTCCAACTCAATACCATCTCATCTTGTAAAAAGGTTTTCAAAGATGCTCCCCCATTCACCCATGCGAAAACAATCTATAAATTTTGTCTTAAGGGTAAATATTGGGACAAGAGCCTTTGATGGGAAATGGGTGTAAGAGGCTAACCCGTCGAGATACTGAACAGGTATGCTAGCAGCAGGTACCAGCCTGTGGTATAACTAGGCAAACCCATTAGGGTACTGAACAGGCTCGTGGGAAATGGGGCATTCTGCCTGGGAAGGATATTTCTTAGATGTCAAAATTACCCCATCAGAGTACTGAACAGGCTTGTTGGCAATGGGTTATGATTTTGATGTCTTTCATTATGCCTAATCTATATTTGTCCGTATGAACAATATATTTGTGTAAATCGTTAAGAAGAAGCATGCATGGTTAAACAAAAGGATAATGAACCTCATCTAATTGCCATTTGAGAATGTCTGTAAGATGGTCTTAAGACCCTGTTAGTTAGACCTAGGATGTCATTGTCCTAGAGGTGGGACCCATAAGTGTAGGAGTCTAATGAACTCAAATGAGAACTTTATCAATAGCACTTGAATGATAGAGATTATTTGAGAAATTAAACACGAATGATTGGTTTTCTATCGGTTTCTCATTTATCAAAGACCACTTATCTCCTCATATTTTCTTGTTCAAGGATGAGAGGAAAAAATCCCCCATCATAATTTACATGGTTTCTTGAGCATACAATTGTTAATGATTGATGAAATCATATGTAATAAGTAATTTAGAAATCTCCTTTATGCTTGTAATATTTTAAAATAAATTTCATTTCTGAATTTACAAGCATGAATACAGTTTAATTTTTGGTTGTTTCTTCAAGCATGGCATCAATGTATATTTCTTCTCTGGTAATAATAATATTTTTTTAGTTCTTTTATATTTTTATGTTCCGGTACTACTGGTACAAGAACCAGTAGGTTCCGGTACTTCTGGTACAAGAACCAGTAGGTTCCTGTACCAACGGTACATAAATTTAAATCTTTTTCGAGGGTACTTTTTGCAAGATATTTTCAGCAGCTCTCAGCTCTAGCATACTTCATTTCTCTCCTTCAGTCAACATGCATTGGTTCCACATAGTCCACTTTCAGCTTGCAGAAAGTTTATGTGTTAATGAGAGTTTGCATTAGGACATGCAAACTAGCGGGTTTGGGGGAGAGAGAGACATAAGGAATCTCAGTAGATCAACATTCATCAACTCTCTCTCCCAGATATCCATCATTTCACAGCCTTGTTCCACTTCATCTTCAAATTTCAGCAGTCTACATCACGGTTTTGCAGACATTTTGTCCTGTTCTCCATAGTTTACACTTCAACATGCATTAGAATTCAAAGCAAGGTTAACTTGAGGTAAAACTGGTACAAATCTTTTTAATTTACTAAGAACTTGGAAAACATGATGCATAACCACTATTACCCACTCCACACTCCACTATGCATTATCATAACTACTCAGTAAACCCTCCATTTTCACCCCACTTGTCATAATGAACAATATACTCTGATGATAAGACCAAGTAATGAAAAGGAAATATGTGGTATACAAATACAAAGCAACTTCTATAGTGTCTTCTCTTCGTACATCGTAAAGCATTCTTAAGTCATATCAAAGAGGATGAAGTCATTGTTGCCTATCCAAGAAAAGAACCACAAAGTAAATATTGGTCTTAAAATTGATGTCCAAGTCCATACGGCCACCATCACCAACATTTTATAAACCATTTTCCATATGGACACCATTCACCATCACTCTGATACCGCACCCATTGCTTGTCCTCCATTTTTATGATAATTTTGTTTCTCTGTTTGAAATCAGTCTGTGGCAGTTTCCAAAATGTCATTCCACAAGAACCAACACTTACACAAAAGAAACAATGTCACATAAATCTATAAGCAGAGTATCATAAGTTCTTCACCTTGTTTGCATGAGGACATGCAAATCCTTGGGTTTGGGGGTGTGTTGAGCTCTAGTTTTGTCATACTTTCCACCATACAAATACACTCATCATTACACCTTCTCCCTGCATTTCGTCAATAATGTATCGCTAATTACATTATAAACCTCCATTATCTCTTGTTATTCATCCTATGTGGTTAATACATAATTTTCCATATTTTTAGTGATTAAAAGGATGATTATACAATATTTTTTTCGATGATGGTTTAATCCCATGTTTCTATGTCCAAGAAACATGTTCTTTACTATTCAGGTTCCGGTATATGCATTGTCCATGTTCTGGTACCTGTATTGTTCCTATTCTGGTACTCGCATTGCAGGTCACCCGATACTCCAAGTCATCTGGTACCAGAAGGTTCTACAGTCAATCGGTACCTGCACAGTCATCTGATACCCACACTCCATGTCATCCAATACTCTGCAATGATCTGGTACTACCTTTGCGTTCATCCGGTAACAGCTCTCTGCCTCTTCCGGTACCAAATTGTGCCTATTCTGGTACTAGCTCCATCTAGTACAACCATCGCGTTGGTCTGGTACCCATAGTCGTGACTATGTTCATGCAGTACTAAACCCCTGCCTACAATATTATGGTACTAATTGTTCTAATCAGGTACCAACTGTTCTAAGCTGGTACCAACTGTACTAATCTGATACTAGAAATAATTCAAAATTTTGGAAAGCTTCTAGAGGAAAATCGGGTACATGGGTTTTTTCTATAACAATGCTTTCATGAAGAATCATGTGACATAATTCACCCATCTCACACGTGTGGACCTCCATCTCAAGGGGAATGATTCTGCCAAAATTAGCAAAAAAACTCAAACTACAAACTTGGGCCTCGATTTACGTGAACATGAGACAATATATTGCAAAACCGAAAAATGGGTTTTTATAAATATCATCTAGCTATAGAACCCAGAAACATTTTTCTAAAATTAGAAATTGTTGGGAAGATATCGGTGGATCCCTAACTCAAATCTGCCCAAATTGCAATAAAACCTAGATTTTTGAAGATTTTATCTAAAAATGTAATAGTTAAAATATGAGCATTGAGATTCGGTCCCATCCACTCCTCAATGATTATTAATGTATAAATAATCCTCATAGGGCTATGAGAATGAGCCATTAGTTTCAGGAAGATTTTGTAAATAAGAGGTTTGTTCTTGTGAGAAAGTTTTAAGGAGTTGGTTCCCATGTAAAAACAAAGTTTCATGACTAAATCAAAAGATGATTGTTGTTGATCCATTATGCATCTCCTTGGCTTGATCTGATCGTCTCAGTCATCATTGACCATCTGAGAAGGGCCCCTCAGTATGGGTAAGTGTTGCCATGTTTTAACTTGTTTAGTATAATAGAATATAATTGTATTTCTAGTTTTCTTATGTGTGACTTTATTTCCACTTATTTATTTGATTTTTTTATATGAATTCAGGGTTATTAAAAACTCCAGAGTGATTCTTCATTGGCATGCAATTCACACACTTTGTTATCTTTATGCACCTTGATTTAATTCCATGTTTCATGCACTCACAATTATTAATATAGCCACTCCATGCTTGTATTCATATTTCTCACACTCAATTCGATTATGGTAGTTGAGTTTTGTTTACACAAGAAAAGAAATTAAAAATACAAAAACAAGCATCCATATATTTGCACCCTCATTCCTATTGTGTGAATTGATTAAGACCATACTCTTCCACCACATTTATATGATCTATCCCATATCCATCAACATTTTTATTAATAATATATATATATATCCTCTGTCAATTAAATATACTTAGATCAGATTTGAAATTTAGATATTGATTCACGAAGATATTTCACCTCACCCCATCATTGATTCTTTATGAGAGACCTTTGCCTCTAAGTCATTCATCCAAGTCATGGAGAATCAAAATCAATTTCAGTCCATTCTTTCATCTCTTTTTACGCTTCATTCTATTTTAAGAGATTGTATGATTTACAAAGAATCACTATATGCACACAGTCTTTAATTGCATAAATAAACACCATCTTCTTACACTCTGATTTTTTACTGTTTGTGAGAAATCGTCAAATCCGCAATTCGAGTGAACATAAAAGAGTGCATTTCTCATTGTCCAATCTTCTCATTAAGCAGATATCCATTCTTCTTTCATGCATTTTCTGTAGAGCACTCTTATTTTTGTTGACACTTGTAACCATTTGAAGAATTGTTCTTGGGATCCAATTTTAGATTAATTTCACTTATTGGTCATTATTAGTTTTCTTTCATTGTGATTTGGCTTTCCCATAGTTTAGTTTCTATCGAGAATTTCATTTCCGTTTGCTTGTTTCTTTTATTTCATTTAAGTGTGGATCCACTATAGGAAATAATCATTGAAGAACAAAAGACTTAAGTAATCTACTCATGATTAATCACACGAACATCACCCCAAGTGACTGAAAGACTGTGATCCAAGCCTTTATAGCACTAAGTATTTTTGTGTCCCAGTGATGAATCCTTAGTGTTAATTTGTTGCAGTGCGGGTTTGAAGATTGTTTGTCAGCTTTAGATTAGGCTAGACTAGGCTCTAATCCTGTGTTTCCTGTGCCTGCACCTCGAAGCTTACGAGCCCCGGTTGATAATTAAATGTGGGAATTAATAGTGCATATATTTATCCCCAACAACAGGTTTACAGTGGTATATCTCACAGTGATAGTGTGATAGTGGTGCCATCATTTTACTTCTACTTCAGGGCAGTTGGACGGGGCAGGGACAGGTGGTTGTAGCCACCTTCTAGTTGTAGCTAGAGAACATAGGGGGTTGTAGCCTCCTTCTGGTTGTAGCCAGAGAATTAGGGAGTTGTAGCTTCCTTTAGGTTGTAGCCTGAGAAACTAGGGGGTTGGAGCCTCCTTCTAGTTGCAGCTGGAAAATAAAGGAAGTTGGTGCTTCCAATGAATTTAATTCTTCAAGACATATAAGAAAAAGCATTCTGTGGTTTTCTCCCACTTTGGGTTTCCACGTAAAACACCGGTGTACCGTGTATGTGTATGATTGTTTATTTGTTCATTTCTCATTATTGGATGATAATTCTACATTGACTTAACACTTGGATTATTTGGTTAAAAAGGATTAAATTGCTCTATTACTGATTCACCCCCCCTCTCAGTAATCCAACAGCATCAACACATTATCGTGGTCATAGACTACTTTACTAAGTGGGTCAAGGCCATGCCTACAGTTAAATATGACAGGAAGATTGTCGCCTTCTTCATATTGAATCAAATTATCACCAGATTCGGTATCCCGAGTGAGATTGTCATTGATCATGGCAGTCACTTTCAAAAGAAAATGATGGAAGAGCTAGCATACAATATGGGGTTTAATCATGGTCATTCTTCCCCTTACTACCCCCAGGAAAATGGACAAGTAGAGGTCGTCAATAAGTCTCTCAATACTATTTTGCAAAAAATTATCAGCCAGAGTAAATCTGACTGGCATATTATGCTATATCCCGCACTATGGGCATACCGAACCTCGGTCAAGACTTCCACCGGATTTTCTCCTTTTCAGTTAGTAGACGGTGTGGAGTCGATATTACCTATTGAATGTGAAATCCATTCTCTTATATTGGTATTTGATCTCCTCCCTGACACTTTCGATCTCGAGCAACGCCTCATACACCTAGAGAGTCTCGATGAGCAACGTCGAGACGCCTCTACGGCTATCAAGGTGAATAAAAGATGTGTCAAGGTCCAATACGATAAGTCTGTATGTCCTCAGTTGTATGTTGAGGGTGAATTGGTCCTTTTATATGATCAAGTCAAAGATCCGTTGGGGGAAGGCAAGTTCAAACCCATGTGACATGGTCCCTATATCGTGCGATGTGTCTTAGAAAAAGGAGCCTGTGAGTTAGAAGATTATGAAGGGAAAGTGTTGGCCGAGCCTAGGAATGGGCTCTACTTGAAAAGATATTACACTTGAGCCCTAAGCTTGGGCATAACTTTTTGTATACTAATGTAATTTAGTGTATATATCTTTTCCCTTTACTTTTTGTCTCCAGCGTGCTTATCGAGTTTTCCCTTGTTTGGCAGATGTCAACAAAGTCTTCGGTCTACTTAGGATTCGCAAACTGAGCCAGTCATCATACACAGAACTTGGATTTTTCCGCTTGGGTGGTTTACTCACCCGAGGGTCTATTGGTGTCTTCAGGTGGTGTATGCCTAGGGCCATCCACGAATAATGTGGCCAAATATAGCGTCGTTATAGAACTTTTGCACGATGTCATTTCACATGGTATTCTCTCTTTGTAAGTTCACCTAGATTCCTAGTTAGTAGTATGTCAGTTGAATGTCAATTACCATGTGCATGATCCTACATTACCCTGACGATTCCTATGGGTACATCTTTTAGAGCGACAGTTTGATTTTATTACTTATCATCACATACCTAGGAGTTCTAATTATGTATCCTATGCTTATACTAATTTCGTTAGATTGACATTTGTTACACAACTAAAGCAAAGAAAAAAATCTCATCAATGTACACATTGTAATATAAGTAAAGCCGAAGAACCCTGTTTTATATATATTTCAAAAAATACGATGTTTATAGTACAAAATTGGGGTCAACACCCTCAATACACATATACAGTCAATAATACAAAATACACGACATCTACGCCTGTGGCGCCAGATGTGTGTCATGATAACAAACTTTGTGAGACACCGAAAGAGTCGCACCCAAGATCTGGGCACACCAACCACTTGTTATTGCATGGCCTCAGACAGATCCTCTACCTGAACCATTAGAATCCTATGTGTCAAACAAGACAAGTTTCTCTGCACGTTTTGAATGATTCTCTATGCTTCTCCTCTCACCGCCTCATCTCCCCGATGCCTCTGATAATGTCATGGAACCTCGTCCAACTGTCACAGACCTACATCTATGTCACACAAGTGTCTAGTTAGTACTTAAGAATCATCCAAAAATATTTTTGTTTTACTATACAAAAATACAAAAAAATGAAATATTTAAAAACTTTGACATACATATGTCCCCATAGGTAGTCCCTGGTGGCAGTGGAATGTCAGGATCCCCTCTGAAGTCGATCCCTGCATAGGGGTAATCATCTAAAGAAATGACCTATCGCCTCCACCATTAAAATAAATCATTGTTGTAGGGTGTGGGCACCCTACCTCCCCCCTACCATCTCATTACCTCGGTCCATCGTGCCATGGCTAGATCATGAGTTCCTCGAGGAATGATCTTGACTCTAGGTCCCAAACATGGAACCCGCTCGAAGAAAAAGTTGCACAAGATAGATGCAAACCCGAAGTTCCTCTTTTCACCCTATTTGCATTCTGTCAAATGGCTCTTCATATTAGTCAGTAGTTAGGTGCACCAATCATACACCATGGGTCTCAATCACTCTACAGAATAGAACATGAGCGGCCTCGATGCCTGGTGCAATGAAGTCGATCCTATGATTCTGGTCAAAATGAGGAAAACAATCTTGAGGTTGAGATTGTTTATCGCTCGGATGGGGAGTTGACTTCTGACCTTCCCGGTCCCTGATATACAGTGAGCATCTATGTAATATTCTATCTTCATACCGCTCCTAGCTCCCCGGGCTTTGAGGTTCACAACCCCACCCTAACGTGACAACTCAGTCAAGAAATATATATCCTTGACTTCAATCCTCAATGGTTGCCCATCGAGGTTGAAGCTCTCACTGTCTGGATCCCAGTAATCCACAAGCAACTGAAGCAACCTCACTTGGGCCCTCATCCCTTTGAGTGCCAAAAATTTGTACAACCTGCATCTTTTCAAGGTCATTTGGGCCTCCAGATCTCTTTCCACAGCAGTATCTACCTCCTCATGTTCCCTTTCCCTCCATTCTAGCACCATCCTTCCAGAGAAACATCAATTTTTGAGTTATCAACCATCAAAAACCTTGTTTATGGACTTGTACGATGGCTGCAGCATTCACAATCGTGTATAGGGCTGAGTACACACGGCATGTATTTTACACAGTCGCGTATAACCTCGTGTATATGCGACCCGATGAGTGGTATCTCGTGTACACCGAAATACCTAATTGTGCCTTAATTAACTCAAATTGTGAAACCTAAATAAAAAATGTAATCCACTAGAAAGGAAGAGGAGGGGAAGAGGAATTACTTGGTCCAGACGGTATCTGATTATATCACTCGACGCTCCCGCAATCACAAGTTGAAGATCGGAAGTAATTTGGTCAAATTTTCACTATTTGGGTAAAAAGTCAAAATGACATAGTAAAATTTGGTTTTTGTTACTATTTATAGTAGTTTTTACCCACTTTATATAGTTTTGGATCGTCTTTTCGCCTAATGGACTAATACAATAGTGGATTGAATTTGTTTTTGTAGTTTTCGCCAGGGATTCTTGTGGTTTTTAGCGTTATGTTGATCGTTCGTAAATACGGGCAGGTATTTTCATTAACCAACATATAGGATAGGTATTCATTCCATCATGCACACTTGCATTTTCCTATAACTGTCACTCATATGCCTTAGGTACGAACCCATTTCTTAGTGACACAGAACCCTCCATCTACTACAAGATGTTTCGTTATCAAATGGTAGAGACTTACCAAACATGGGTACCCTAGTTAGATCCTCTGCTCCATTTGGTGCCCATGCATATATTTTTTCCGTAGGACAGAGAGTCCCTTATAACTAATACATGAATTTATGTTGAGCCTCATTTCTCACTCATAAACATGCTAACTTATACCTAGAGGACTCCCAAGCGAGTTATATTTAAGCTCTTTTTTGACTCATTTTCAAAATGTGAAAAGATTGTCGAGTGAAATTGTCTCTTTCACACTCGTAAATTGGATTTGAAAGGATGTCTATTTGGTACAAGTTTATCCATTTTTCACACCAAGTAGACTAATATTATGAAAAAAGGACATTTTTTTGCGTCAAGTTGTGATTGCATCTCATGCCCTTGCTTGCGGTATCGAGCCTATAGTTGGTTCTCGCTTTGCATTATAAATCATTTGCCTCAACAGTTTTACATCCTCAACCAAGAAGAGTCTCGTTTATATCCTTTGCAATTTGACACCCTGTACCCAGGAGGGAACATTCCCCTGAGTGTCCATCTCCCGCATGCACCTCCTTGCATTGAGCATAGGTATGTTCCACTATTGGAACTAGTTTTTCTTACTTGCGACACTCATTTCCTCTTCTGTATCATAGCATTCATTTGACTATGAAAAAATAAAAATAAATACGGGCAGGAAGGGAGTATTATCTTATATTGGCAACAGTCGTGTCGCCTTTGAACAGAGCACAAAGTTATCGAGTCCACATGTCATCATAATTTTTGGTTTAACATGGCCTTAGGAAGATGAACTCGTTACAAAGAATTTTCTCCACCGATCGATTATTCTTGCAATCCCTATGGAGAGTTTGATTGATGCCTCCTACATCTCATGGTTTCATCATTGAGTCTATGTTGCCAGAGTCTTCCATATTTCTCATGCTCTTGTTCAAAGGAATTCTATCAATTTGTGTCAGCCATTCCTCATAACTCTTGACTTTGCATGTCGGCCATACCCTCAATTTGTCTCAGAATCACATGATGTTGTAGTCCTATTATGCACCCTGGTCCTACTTTCCTCATTGGTAGGTAACCTTGAACCCAGCAATTGAAATTTCATCATTGGTCGTTGACTGGGTGGTTTCCCTTGTGTTCAACGGCAAGACATCTATTCACACATTGGGATTTGTGTAGTGTCTTGGATGCCATTATCCTTATTGGTGGTTTCCTCACCTTTTTTGACAGTTTTCCTCATTAGCTTCTATTCATATGGTATTTTTCATGTACCGCTTACACTTGGCACACGTGAAATATGCATAGGGTTGTTGGTTCATGAACGTGTTCTTCGTCTGATTTCCTCCAAATCATGAAGCTCCTTCTTTGTACCTCGTACTGAATTATGAGAGATGCCTTAATGATCTCCTTTCAGCGGGTATCCTTCCATCAACTTCAACTCATCTATTCTAGAAACGAGACCTAGAGTCCTATGAGTACCTTGAGGCTTGCAGTCATTAGTGGCAGGTTCTCTCGCCATCGATAGTTGGGAATACATCAATGTCTCCTAATCAATGGATTCTTCAAGTGTTCGACCCCAAATCCTTTATTCACACTTGTAAGAATGTACTCGGTGCCTTGATACCTACTTTCATCATCGGTAGGTTGCCTCACATTTTTTAACGATATACCTCAATGATCGGTAATCAAACAAAGTCTCATTGTGTTCAACCTCAACTCCTTTATTCACATAATGTAGACTTGCACCTTTGGTAGATTGTGTAGAAGACTTGAAGACATCAGTATGTGGCCACAACTTTCCAAAGTTGTTGCTTCCTTTTCATTGGACTAGTACCTATGTGACTTCAGTGATCATGGGAGATCAGATTGTACTCCATTGTATACAGATATCTTCAGATTGATTTTGAGACCGGTTCTACTGGGCCTTATTCATGACTATGACATCCTTTGGCATATAATCACATTTTTATTTTCCTATTCATGGCCACAGACAGTTGTTTGGTATATTTTCACATGGATCTACATGGTATATTGGCCAACAACTAGTTCTTCCAGCTGGTTCCCCATCACTCCACTTCTGTATTTTTATAATGTATTTCAGCCATCGCAGATACTCGTCTGACCTCACACATTAGGGGACATATGTTATAGAAATATTTTCCTCACCCCATGCAATCTTTCACAGAAGGCATTTTTCCATTTCCCCATGCAAACTTTTAATCCCTTTTTGCAAATCCTAGAGCTAAAAATATAATTTTTTCCACATATACGCACCTTACCTACTACATCAAGAAATGTGCCCAAGATTGAAAAATAGTGTCAGGTTTCCATGTCACGACAGGACATCAATGATCCTTGGCCTTCCATATACTGGAAATGTTCCGACTCAGCCCTTCAGTTCCACTTGAAGGCTATAAATGGGCCAATTTCGAGCTATGGAAAAGAGGAGAAAGAATTCAACTTTGAGAGCAAAGTTACTCTGGAGGAATTATTCTCTTCACATTGAGTCTGCGTCCCTTTGTCCTTTAAGTCTGAACACAATGTTCATCCCCCATGATATTCCCTTATTGAGTGAGAACTCCATTGTCTCTCTTACATGAGTTTTCCTTTGGTGGAGGATTGAAGTGGTGGAGGCCCAACTGGAAGGAACTTAGTTTCTCGGTTCCGAACCGTGCCGACACGAAATTCTATAACTTATTCACTTCTGCTAATTATATCTTAATAGAAATACTCTTTTCTCGTCCAATTGATATCTTACAAATATTTGAATTATTATTCCATGGGCGTATCTGTTATGAATGTGAATGGATTATGTTATTGAATGTGCTAACATCATATATTATCACCATATGTTTTCTTTGCTTGGTTGTTGAGGACTAGTTGCAAGTATATTGGTTTCGGTCAAGTGCTCAACGGTGGACTTCATCGAACTTTTGGACGAGGTAGTCCTTTTATCTTGTCTTGCTAGAATATTTATTTATATAGCATACTTGAGAATAGAGTTGATTTATGCAGTCATTTCCATCTGTTATGGTTTTCCCCTAGCCATAGAGAGATCTTCCTCGTAACAATCCATATTCACCCTCTTTGACATCAATTCCATCACCATAACACCAAGTCCAATAGTTATTAATTGTTATCAACAAGATATGTAACAGCATTATGGTTGTAGAAAACATTTGCTACAGAAACAAGTTCTAGCCACTAAAATCAACAAGTAAACCACCAAAACAATAATTATTAACCAATAGAACAATTACCAAGGCTTATAAGTGATTTTCAACAGTATAAGAGTGAGTAAAAGAATGAAATATGATGATTTTGATGCATCCATATTGGTTGTAGCTTAAATTTTATTACAACAACTAAATCACTTGTTTAATCAAGATGCCCTTAAGGAATAGTGTATCTTAAAGCATGTAAAGTCAAATTCCAAACTTAAACAATTCAATCTCCTTGATATCACATTTACCAATGCATAATATTCAATCTCCAATGAAAAAATATTAGTTACTTATATATTGGGTTATGCAGTCTCTTGTTTATGATCTAGGGTTTATTACTTCTCTAGGGGTGTAAGCCCTTTTACTCCTTAGAGAAAACAAACCTTAGCAAGGTAAATCTACAAGGGTGTAAGCCCTTTTACTCCTTGTAGAAACCTTTGCAAAATAACCTTTTCAATGACAACAAAGATAGATCTTGATGGAGTGTGTATGAATTTATATTCCTCCAAGGGTTTTGACAAATTAACCTTGAAATCAAGAGGAAAATCATAAAATGCACAGAAATTTCTTATCTAATCCAAGAGATAGAATAAAAAACCCTTACTTCTCAAGAATATTCTTCCACAATCTCCAAGAAACAAGCATCCAAGAGATAGCACTATCATTTTTCCTCTAATATATAAGTATTCCATCCAAAATGCACCAAATAAGGGAGAGATAGAATTTCCCAAGTAGGGCGAAAATTTCAGCCAAGAATCTTATGTAATTCTCAAAGTATGATGGTAAAATGAAAGTGAGGTGACCTCTATTTATATGAGGTCACCTAAAACCAATTTGTCCACATTAAAATGTCAACAACAAATTAGAAGGAGGCCAACCACCTCAATTTTCTTTTATAATTTACAAAATTAAAATTTACATAAAATAAATCCCTAATGAAGATGATGTTGTGCCCTAAAAGGGCAACATTGGGATTAAAATAAGACAATGAGCCTCCAATAGCAAGTCATTTGGCCTACAAAGGCCATGCGTCATGTCATCATGCTCTAGACTGTCAAGTTATGCATCTCTCTCCATCAAATCACATCACACCACCACTAGAACCATCAAACCCCATCATAACCCCATCATCCAAGGTGACGTCAAGGGCTAGGGTGTGATGTCCTAGGCTTCCCAAGGCCAATATTCAGTTGCAAGGGGGAATAATGTTATCATCACATATTTTCCAAGTGCCTCCAAAGGATATGTTCATCTTCTCAAGCCCTCATTGAGGGTAACGTCATCCATCTCCTATGAAAAGTGACCTAGTCCCTTCATGGAATAACTTACACTTAGCAAGGTCCTGCAAAGAAAAACAAGTATTCCCTCCAAGGGTCCACAAGTCACATGTATCACTCCAAGTAATCCATATTTAATCAAATAATCCCTCAAGCACATGCACCAAAACCCCCCTTTTCAAAATAAACAAATTCTCAAAGACCTTATACAACTTTCCAAATTTAAGTATGGGAGGGTTGTCGTCCCTATTGGGTAGATCAATCCCCAAGTCAAGGAGTTTTCCCCAAGAATACCCTCTCTGATTCATGTAGAAAGGTATGAGGTGGATATCAGTATGACTTTTGGGCATGGGGTTTCTTGACACAAAAGGGCTTATATTGTCTCATTCATGGGTGCCTTTGTAGAGGGTGTATTGCATCCTCGTTTGCAATGAAACATTTTTCCAAGCCATTTATTTGCCATTAATTGATTATGGTCCAAAACATTGAGTGCTATGTGCAATGGAAAGTAAATACCACCACAATTCCACTTGGAGATAAATACACATTGGGGGAAATGTGCAAGGAAAGTAAAGGACACCCCAAATGCATTCCCTCAACAAGAGGGGCATTTATTAGTTATGTGATTTCCTTTTTTTTTAAAGGTCCTTGAATTTTTCGTGGAGAAGCATTTCATTTCTATCCAGACCTTAAGGCAAGCATCTAGAGGATAATTTATGGATTTTATCTTTTTCCATCTACACGACCTCTGGTCCTTTAGCCCCTTCTTCCCATGAAATGAGGTACAAGCCCTTCTTGGGGTCAATAATCCCCAAAACCCAAAATATGAGGAAACGAAAGGGAAGAAGTGTGGAAAATGATAAGTATGTGCGGAAATGCTAAAATGACACTTCAAGAATACCCCCTAGTAGCAACATTTTTCTCGAGGGTGGCCCACTTACTAGGAAAACATGTCAACCACCAAGGTGAAATGAGGGAAAAGGCCTAATTTCCAAGAAAACATTTTCATAATCAAGAAAGGACCCTTTGCAACATGTTAAAATGATTCAATTATTAAAATGACACTTACCATGAGATCATACTTGTTACCTCATGAAGCAAGACCTGGTGTCCTCTATGGACTAAGATGGTGTGCTAGATGCTACTGCTATCAATCAATGGTGATGTGTGGTAAGAGGAGGATGTATTTCCACTCACTTATCTCTCGAAACGCCATGTCTTCAACCTGCAGGACTCAAGACATCATCCCCTTAGTTACCTCTAGCCTGGGGGGTAATAAGGATCAATGGTTCTTGAAACATTTCCTAAGTTAGTTAGATGTTAAAGTTAGAATATAATGGATGTGCTCATTTTACCATTGACAATATCTCTATTGTCACCCAACCATAGGCCGAAGCCACCTTCCGAGCACCTTAACCTTGACAGAGAATCACTATGGAAGAAAACTCTAGGCTAGATATCCAAACAAAGGGTAGTGCACCTTTCCCCAAGGATAGCGCACCAACAAGAGTTGATCAGATAGTCCAAACCCTAGCCAAGATATATTCCAAGTGTAACTACTAGCTACAGCAGCTGCAACGACAGCTCTCCTCCAAACCTGTGCAGAAAATGGGCAACTGCAGTGTGCACAAGTGTTGCTCTGCAATTCTGAGACTGCCTGCCAGAATGAGAACTGGCCTCCTGTATTTATATTAATTCTGGCTAATTGCCTGGGCCAAATTCTCATTCTGGGTATCTTTCTCTTCAATATATATTATTATTCTTGGCCGACTTCTTCTCTTGGAGGCTAATAACCTAATATAAATTATCTTCTTGAGCCGACAAGTCTTCTAGGGTTATTATCCAACTCATTAGGGTTTCTTCTTGCCTTCCGGAGTATTCTATTCTCGTCAAGTTTACACGTGGAGGTAAATACCTCCCGCAACTACCATAATATCATCACTCCCTCCTAGCTAGGGAGGTATTACAGGTAATGGTCTTGAGCACGAACATACCATTCACCCTGTAGCATCAACATAGACTATCTCGTGACTAGATCATGAGCACCATCCTCACCATCAGTATCTTCAGTTGCATCATCTCTCGAAACCATACTTTATATGAGTAATCAGACATGATTCTCACTCCACAAAGTGATACAAGAGCCATTCTTCTAATCTAGAAGAGTAAATGATCTGAACCATTTTCCGTCTGGGAAATTTTTTTCCTTTGATTATCCATCTAACTGATAATCATTTCCAATACTACTGATAGTCTTCAAGGCAATCGAAACAAAATAGAACAAAATTGTGTCTATCCATAGTATTACATAACTACAATCCAGTGGTACACTACCACACCAAGTACCACACAAGTACTTGATCAGTAACGTATAGTCACAAACAATGGAACACATCCACCACAATAGTATACATCAACTGTCATGCAGGCTTCATAACAATCATCTGATATCAACCTACACAGAAACAATGTTATGATATAAACTAAAACATTTGGGCCAATCTTTCACTCACATCTGTGAGATCTGAAAGAATATCTTCCCTCAAAAAAAGTAAAACATCAATGATGAGTTGTCTGGACTATTCTTCTCAAGCAAGGAAGAATAACTATCCTGATTTCTGAACCTAGACCATTCCCCACCCTGGGCCATTCTTCCTACACTAATCAAAGTGCACCCTGGAGAGAATGTATAAACCCTAAGGAATGCCTGTCCCTGATTGTTGAGCCTGGACCATTCCCCACCCTAGGCCATTCCTCCTACACTAATCAAAGTGCACCCTAGAGAGAATGTATAAACCCTAAGGAATGACTTTTCGGACCATTTCCTCTGCTAACCACAAGAGGAAAAGACTGTCCTGTATCAACCTCCAAAATGGACCATTCCTCATGTTAACCACAATGAGAAATTGTTGTTCGGTGAGGCGGGCCAGTCTTCTTGAGTAACCCTCAAGAAGAAAGACTTCCCTAGACCACTCCCCATGTTAACCACAATGGGAAGTCGTTGTCTATGATACATCAGCAATATGGACCATTTCCCATGTTAACCACAATGGGGAATCATTGTCCGTCAGAAATATCAATCCACTTTCCGAACTGGAAAGGAAGTTGCTCATCCTGGACCATTTTCCATGTTAACCACAATGGGAAATCGTTCTCCATCATAAATCTCAATCCACTTTCCGAACTGGAAAGGAAGCTGCTCATCTTGGACCATTTTTCGAACTGAAAAATGATTGTCCATAAATCAATACATATCAGTGCTCCCTCCCAATCTGGGAGTCATCTCTTCCTTTTTCAATAAGGAAGTTGTCTCCACGAGCTCCAACTTGAGTACGCAAACTATTTCATCTTGGATAGAAGCTTTACCAAAATATCTTCTTATCTTCTCATCTGTGGAGATATGTATTGGAGAACCTATTTCTCCTTTATGAACTTCATCACAGATAATGTAATGCTTGATTTCAATTGTACTTCGTTCTGGAGCACTGGTTTTTCTTTGAAGGCTTCATGTAGCTCTGATCAATAAAGTGTATCATTGTTGGAACACTAGAACATATCCATGTGGCACTGCTTCTATCATCATGAGATCTGATCTACTGAGTAATCATCTTGATACAATATCTTTGTTATAGAGAATCTTCACCACGCTTCTGTTGTGCATTGGAGGTTCTTCACCAAGTTATCTTCTTCCATCTGTATACAAGAGTCTCTTTCTGGTATGCCTCAAAGTCTTGAGGTTTCTCTTCATATGCTCTTTGTTCAATTGCTTTGGAGAATAGTCTTTGCATTCATATTGATGTAGCACTCCAACCCATGGATGATATAATGACTCATGTAGAGGTATGTCTGGTTTACCGGAACGAGCAATCGTCATAGTCTTCTCCCTCCGTCTGGGAGAACCTCTAGTTTTGAATCTTGTAATGCTTTCATTTATAAGCCTTTCATACATTGTTATTCATCACAACTTTTAGTTCTTTTTTATTGCTTTCATATTAGGCTGGTAATCTTGTGATTCTCGATACAATGTGATCAGGGGATCAAATTTTGCTCAAAAATTCAAAGTGCTCGGAATCGCTTCAAATCAAATGAGGGCGTAGACCTCGTTGTTGTGAACCCAACGCAACTTGTTTCATATCAAACGGACGTTGGGAGCGAGATATATCACGATCTGTTCGAATCATTAAACAGGCAAAAAAAAGGACGTTGACTGTACAGTCTGTACAGGCTGATGTGGCAGGGTTGTACGACCGTATGTTGATGTGGCATGTGATGATGTGGCAGATTCTAATTAGCAGACAGTTGGCATATGAGATTTTGACACGTGTCCTTTTGGTGGCTAATGGTATGATGACACGTGGCCCAATCCGTGGCCACCATGTGTCACTTGTTGTTTGGTTTAAATTGTCATTGGCAGGAGTCGACCCCGCGACCTTCGGGTAGGGGAACGACTTGGAAAGGAGATACCAACCAGTGCGCCACCGTGCGTTTCTTATTGTGTATGTGGTGTAAATTATATTTGAATTTGAATGTGGGGGTGGTTTGGGCCGCGACTGGGTTGGGGCTTAGCCCCAGCCCTTGGTCACGCGGTATTACATATAACCATAGTTATACTACATAGTGTATGTGCGCGGTTTTAAAAATGGTTCAAACGGTTGTAAAACTACCCGCCATTTGTCATTGTTCCATTCATTTGGAAAACGGAGCCCTTTTTTTTGCATTAGCCCGAGGTCTGATGGTGATCATATGCCCGAGTGCTAGGCGGTTAGGGGCTGGCGCACTCATAACTGTCCTACAGTTCCCACCATTGGCACGGTTGTGTCCGGTGCTGGGTTTTCACGCTTTAAATTGCGTGTGTGCTAGGTTCATGACAGGGGTGCATTTTGTAGATGCAGAGACGGCAAGCTTGAAGGGGGGACTTCCAGGAGGCCAAACTTCTTCATTTTTTGGCCAAACGAGGTGCCGAAAAATCCCAACTAGGGTTTTTTGGACACTCTGAATCCATTCGAGCAGTATATTGGTCAATTTGAGCATTGTAAGGCATGTTTTTGAGCACTTTGAGCAATTAATAATAATGGTCCATTGGAAGCTGGACCAGGAGATGTAGCCCAAGAGAGGGATGAACTCCTTTATCAGTTGTTGTGTTTATGTGCTTATGTTCATTGATTATGTTGTTGTTTATTTGTATCTTGAATAAGTAATCCTTTAATTAATGTGTCACAAAGTTTATCCATTTTCTTTTAACACATAAAATTTACTTGCAAATAATTTCAAGATTTCAAGTCTTCTTCATTTTTAGATCAAGTTAGTATCAGAGCACTGGTTTTTGAAGACTTGATTATTTTGCAAGTGTTTTGTTTCTGATGCTCACAAGGTTGAAACTCACAAGAGGATAAGGTCAACTTGTGGAGCCAAGTTCTCATCCTTCAAGGATGAAGCATATACAATCACCACAAGTTTCAAGGAGGCATTCACCAAGTATGGTTCATGAAGAAAGTCATGAACGTGTTCCTGCAGAAGATGAAGATCTCAGAAAGGCTATCATGGAGATGAGAGAGATGATGAATATCTTGATGGAAAGGAATGCATTGTTGCAAGGTGAAGGCTCCAACCCTTCAAATCATAAGGGAAGCAGTGGTGACAAAACTCCAAATGGAAATGGAGGGAATGGTGCTTCTCCACCACCCTCTCCTCCATATTCTTCTTCTTCTTCTACCAATTCAAGACCTCTTTCGAACTCTCCAAAGGGACATGGTAAAACTCCTTCACAAATTCCTTCATTAAAGCTTGATATAAAATTTGAATTGCCAATATACAATGGATAAGTTAATGCTAAGAAGTTAGATAATTGGATACGTCAGATTGAGGTATATTGTAGAATACAAAAAATTCAAGATAATGAAACCAAAATTCATCTTGCTTCTTTAAGATTGGATAGTGCAGCACTTATTTGGTGGGAATCCAAGACTCAGGAGGACATGAAAAATCATGGTAAAAATTTGATTTCTTGGAATGATTTTATTGTTGCAATTAAAAAACAATTTTATCCATTGGCATATAAGCAAAAGGCTACTATGGAATGGAAAAAATTTAGACAAGCTAAAGGACAGAGTGTGCAAAGATTTACTCAAGAGTTTAGGAGAAGAGCTTTGGTTTTGGGAGTAGATTTGTCTTCTCAAGAAACTTTACTCAAGTACATTGGAGCTTTACATAGTTATTTGAGACATACTATACTCATGTTTAATCCTTCAAATCTAGATGAAGTTTGTGTTCAAGCTACTCATTTGGAAGCA
>ML783514.1:364783-464702 GCA_009831015.1 Picea engelmannii
TTTGGCTATTTGCCCAAGTCTCCTTTAGATTTTATCTTTGGGAAGGATATTGTTGTCGATGGTCAATATGACATTGATAGGGCAGAAAAGTTCATTGAACAAATTCAGTCGATACATCAAGTGGTGCAAGAGCAGTTGGAAAAGAGTCGGGCCAAGTATAAAGCGAGACATGACAAGCATCGTGTTGATCACAATTTCCAAGTTGGAGATGAAGTTTGGCTTTACATCAGTAAGGAGAGGCTTAAAGGAGAAGGTAAAAATTTGAAACCGATTTGATATGGTCCTTTCAAAATTATCGACAAGATTGGTAACAATGCCTTTCGTTTAGATTTGCCTCCTTATATGCAAATGTATGCATTTGTTAATGTTAAGAATTTGAAATTGTATGAGCCTACGTTGATTGATGATCATGGAGAGCATGTTTAGATTCCTTCTATAGATGATTTTTCCCCAGAGTATCTTACAGAACTGCATGAAGACACCATCCTTGACAGGAGAATGCGAACTTCAAAACGAGGAAATGTGGAGTATCTTCGAGTTGGTCTTAAACGAACAAATCCAATAAAAGCCATGTGGATTGAGGTTGGAAGGGTGAGGGAATTATACCCTCATCTTCACATAGACTAAAAATAGTCTTTTGGAGGTCCAAAAGCTTCCCAATGGGGAGGTGTGATATGGGAATCAAATTTTGCTCAAAAATTCAAAGTGTTCGGAATCGCTTCAAATCTAACGAGGGTGTAGGCCTCGTCATTACAAACCCAATGCAACTCATTTCGTCTCAAACAGACGTCGGGAGCGAGAGATATTGTGGTCTGTTTGAATCGTTAAACAGGCAAAAAAAAGGATGCTGACTGTACAGTCCGTACAGGCTGATGTGCCAGGTCCGTACGAATGTACGCTGATGTGGCATGTGATGACGTGGTAGATTCTGATTGGCAGACAATTGGCATATGAGAGTTTGACACGTGTCCTTTTGGTGGCTAATGGTATGATGACACATGGCCCAATCCATGGCCGCCACGTGTCACTTGTTGTTTGGTTTAAAAGTTTGTCATTGGCAGGAGTCGACCCCGCGATGTCCGGGTAGGGGAATGACTTGGCAAGGAGTTGCCAACCAGCGTGCCACCGTGCATTGCTTATTATGTATGTGGTGCAAATTATATTTGAATTTGAATGTTGGGGTGGTTTGGGCCGCGACCGGGTCGGGGCTTAGCCCCAACCCTTGGTCGTGCGCCATTACATATAACCACAACTATACTACATAGTGTACGCGCATGGTTTTAAAAATGGTTCAAACGGTTGTAAAACTACCCGCCATTTGTCATTGTTCCATTCGTTTGGAAAACGAAGCCCTTTTTTTTGCATTAGCCCGAGGTCCGATGGTGATCATATGCACGAGTGCTAGGCAGTTAGGGGCTGGCGCGCTCATAACCATCCTACAATTCGCACCGTTGGCATGGTTGCGCCCGGTGCTGGGTTTTCACGCTTTAAATTGCGTGTGTGCTAGGCTCATGACAAGGGTGCATTTTGTAGATGCAGAGACAGCAAGCTTGAAGGGGGGACTTCCAGGAGGCCTAACTTCTTCGTTTTTTGGCCAAACGAGGTGCCGAAAAAGCCCAGCTAGGGGTTTTTGGACACTCGAAAGCCATTGGAGTAGTCTGTTGGTCAATTTGAGCATTGTAGGGCATGTTTTTTAGCACTTTGAGCAATTAATAATAATGATCCATTGGAAGCTTGACCAGGAGATGTAGCCCAAGAGAGGGGTGAACTCCTTTATCAGTTGTTGTGTTTATGTGCTTATGTTCATTGATTATGATGTTGTTTATTTGTATCTTGAATGAGTAATCCTTTAATTAATGTGTCGCAAAGTTGATCCATTTTCTTTTAACACATAAAATTTACTTGCAAATAATTTCAAGATTTCAAGTCTTCTTCATTTTTAGATCACAATGACTGGTTGTTCAGGATTCTCTTCTTTCTTGGTATCTTCATGTCCTTCCTCATGTTTTTCTTTAGCTTTTGGTTCCATGGAGTTTCTTATAGATTCCATGCCCTAAATATTCCACTTCTTTCTTTTATCATAGGATCATTTATCTGGATGGACAACCAGGGATACATTAAGGCTTCTCTTCGAAGAAGACTTCTTCTGAGGTTGAACTGAGCACATATTGTCTTTCATGGTTACTACCATGGATATATACTTCATCATCTTCAATGGATCATAGGATTGTCTCCCTCCTAATCCTTACTTCATGTATGAGTGCATATAATCGGCTCCCTCTGTCTATCAGAGTCCACGCTTTTGTCTTGTTGTCTTCTACAAAACATCATAAGTCTTTCTCCAATTTCCTCTTGATTGCTAACTTATTTTTGTCTTTGCTTCTTCTAAGTCTCTTCATGATTTATTCGGATTATCTTGCAATAGTTTCCACATGATTTGTTTGATGTATTTCATTCTTTCATGTATTATCTAATGATATCAATTCTTATCTTTTTGTTCTTCCATCGGTATAGTTCTTATTGGAACACATTATCTTCCAATAGATAGATATACAAGATATGTACAGAGATGATGCAAACAAGATATGTACAAGAACTAAGAAGAGTATTGTTACCTTTAGAAGAAGAAGTCTCTTTTTTCCTGCTTAGTCTTCTTTATAGGTTCCTTTTCTTCGGCAACTGATGCTTCGTGTTTCTCCTTCCTTTTATTTAGCTCGGGACAATGATTCTTGTAGTGGCCATACTTTCGATAGTTGAAGCATTGTACTTCTGAAATGTCTTTCTCTTGATTTGACTTCCCCTTTGACCCAAACTTCCTTTTGTTCCTAAAATTATTGAATCTTGTTGTGAAGGCTTGATCATCGTACTTCTTTTGGGGTTTCTCTTTTGTACTGATCCTTGATTCTTCTTGAGCACAACAAGTCCAAAGTTCTTCAAATGTCGGATACTCCTTCCTTGTGTTCATGCTTGCGCCAAATGCATCCCACATCTTGGGAAGACCATTGAGTACTATGTTTACCAATTCATTCTCTGAAGTGATCTCTTCAATATCTTATAGTTGATCTCTTAACTAGGAGATCCTCACAAAGTATGAGATTATGCTGCCATCATCATTCATCTTCATGTCATAGAGCTCATTCTTCATACTCATAACTTGTCCAATTTTTCTGATCAAGAAGAGATTTGTTAGGGCATCGTACATCTTCTTTGATGAGTCAAGATGGGATATGTAGGGTATCAAGTGGTCTTTTATGGATTCCACTATGATACTCATGGAATTGATGTCACCATATTTGAACTTCTCCATAACTGCAATGTTCTACGGTTCCTTCTCTTTTCCTTCTTCAAACGTTGGTTCCACGATATTTCCTTTTATGATATCCAACATTTTATTTTTGGCAAGGATGAGGTCAATCCTTGTCTTCCATGCTATGAATTTAGAGGCTCCATCTAAATTGTTCTCTGACTTCATAGAATAAGTCATGGTTTCTTTGACTTGGTCAAACCCTAGATTTGACCACAAACTCAAACTTGACCTCTTGGCTTGCTAAGAGTACCAGGAGATGTGCTAGGCTAGGTCACACTAATCTGTCTAGAGATTAGGTCAATCCCTTCACTTAAGGTGCCTCAGCAAGAGGATTAGGGTTTATGCAACTGCACCTACTAGTAACCCTAGCGGTAGTGCTTTGGTGACTGCTCCTGCAGGAAACCCTAACGGTAGTTCTTTAATGAGCTTAATATCCTTCTGGTTATGTTTCCTTCCAGCGGTTAGACTGAATGAAGGAGGTGTGGGCCCATAACCTGTTAGAATATAATGGATGTGCTCGTTTTACCATTGACAATATCTATATTGTCACCCAACCATAGGCTGAAGCCACCCTCCGAGCACCTTAACCTTGACAGAGAATCACTCTGGAAGTAAACCCTACACTAGATAGCCAAACAAAGGGTAGCGCACCTTTCCCCAAGGATAACGCACCAACAAGAGATGATAAGATAGTCCAAACCCTAGCCAAGAGATAGTCCAAGTGTAACTTCTAGATGCAGCAGCTGCAACGACAACTCTCCTCCAAACCTGCGCAGAAATTGGGCAACTGCAGTGCACACAAGTATTGCTCTGTAATTCTGAGACTACCTGCCAGAATGAGAACTGGCCTCCTGTATTTATATTAATTCTGGCTAACTACCTGGGTCCACTTCTCATTTTGGGTATCTGTCTGTTCAGTATATATTATTATTTCTAGTCGACTTCTTCTCTTGGAGGCTAATAACCTAATATAAATTATCTTCTTGAGCCGACAAGTCTTCTAGGGTTATTAACCAACTCATTAAGGTTTCTTCTTTCCTTCCAGAGTATTTTATTCTCATCGGGTTTACACATGGAGGTAAATACCTCCCGTAGCTACCATAATATCAACAGTTAGAAGTTGTTGTCTTATGGTAACTGTAAGTTCTCTTGAATGCTATTTTAAAGATCATATAAACTATTCTATAGTATAACTTGAAAGTCTTCTACCAAGTGGAGGTTTAATGAAAACCACAAACCGTTCTCTAGTGGAAGTTGTAAGTCTTCTACTAAGTGGTGATTTAAGGAAAACCGCAAACCAATCATGCTCACTTATCATTGTTCGACTAATAGGAATTTGAAACTTGAATCATAACTTTCAATCATTCATGTTATTTCCCCATGTTAGTTACAAGGTGAGATGATGAAAATCCTTTCAATGCAAGAAGTGTCAATACTCAAGAGTGAATTCTACAGTATGGATGAAATATCTTCTTGGTTATTGATGACCATTGCCAAGAAGTCATCCACCCATAGTGGTTCTTTACTCTTGCAGGTTTCTTGCATTTGGAACATCTATTTGAAGAATGATTATGCTTTCCACAATGCTCACAAGGATGAATATCGAAGCATTGATCTTCCATATGGCCAACTCGTTGACAATGTTGGCATATCAAACTCTGCTATTGAACTAGAGAAATTTCTTGAAGAAATCCAAAACTATGGAATTGGATCGGTTTGGTATGGAATATGAAAGGTGACTTCATTTTCATATCTGATACCTATTTTGTGCTTGATTTCTTCCCAAGGTATGATGATTGGCTTGGAAATACTAAGTTAAACTTCATCTTTCAATGAATCTGAAGCCGGAGCACTAAGTTGCTTCTATATTGGTTGTTGATCTAGATCATCATCATCATCATCTTCGAAAAGTTAATTTCCTTGAACAAGGACTAGTTCATAATGATTAAGATTCTTTTGTTGTATTTATTCTTGTTGGATTTCTAATTCAAGCTAGAGAAATTCAATTTTTTCCTGCTTGTAAATAGGTTAGAACATTGGTGAGAGTTTCTATGTCAGTTGTGATTGTATTTTCCATAGAAGAGAGTATTAGAGTATTCAGTAACTCTAGTAGTTCACCAATTCAAGACATAGCTAAGATATCACATGGTTTCTTTCAACTCCACCCTTTAACAATCATACTAAAAAATTCAAACAACAAATGGAGGGTGCCAACTTCTACCGAAAAATGCACCCATTTACAATGCAACTTAAATTCAACAAGTACAAGTAAACTTACAAGGCTTGAACAAAGTGTTCACTGCAGTCGGGTTGATGAAGTACTGGTACCCAGTCTCATACCAAAAAATGTTGGGGATTATTATTCGCCTCCATATCCTCCAAAGAGTCCATGCACGTGAATGAAAATATGAGCAGGGCATTCAAACTCTAGTCCTACGATTTTCCATCAGTAAATATGGCAATATTTGATTACAAAAACATATATTTATATGGAATTTAGTTCATGGAAATATAAAACTTAGTGAATACAACCAAGTTCCCAAAGATATGATGCAAAATAATGTATAGACTCCTTTTTTATGTAATATTGTACGCGGATTACATAGACGACACAATGTTAAAGAAGTGATAATTCCCCAAAATCCTTGTGCCTAAATTTGAGGATTTAGAAGTGTTGATGGAATCTCACCACGAGAGATTCAAATAGTGAAAGAAACTCCACAAAATCCTCCAATCCCTCAATGCACCCACATTCAACCTTGAAACCCTAATTGATGGTGAATCGGTGCAAAATTTCATATAAAAAATAGACCAAATCCATTTCCATATACAACTTGGATGAATGTGAGAACACTATCAGTTGTTTTTTTGTCTATTAGGAGACCATTATTTTATTCACCTCAACTACCATTGTTTCTTCTTCTAGTTAGGAGAATGCAAGGCAAAGAAAGGAATACAAGACTTGAGAAAAATACACCACAAGGGTTGGAAAGAATTCTTCACACCTCCATTCTTGAGAGAGAGCCCAATAGGGTTTGGTCGAGGTACGCTTTAGCATGGGTCCTTGTGATTCTTGAGACATGTTTGTACATCGAGATCACAAACTATATGATTTCTCATGGAGAAGTTGTAGTGATCATCGCAACTTGTGGTAGAGTTGAGATGAAGGTTGGCCTATTGAAGGAGATAGGGTGCAATCCACGTAACCCTAACGCTGGTCCAATTGGCTTCAAGAATACCAATTGCACTCTAAAATGACATGGAATCATATTCACATGGATCACAGAGATTCAAATCATCAAATTTGTGTTTCAAGTAACCTCTCCTACAGAACGATTCATTGATTTTCTACGAAACAATTTTTTATGTGCTTGTAGTTTGCGCTTGGCTTTGCATTGAACCATAGCTAGGATAATTTATTTGTTTGAGTGTTGGTTAGAAATCTGGTAAATGCTATGAGAAATATGGTAAATACTATGAGAAATCTAGTAAATGTTGTGAGAAATTAATAAAATGGCATTCGTAGGGAGAATTGATCATAAAATGGGTGGAGTCCTTGGTCGCGGTGTTCGATTGGTCATCACGGCACATTGAAAATCATCTCGCTAGGGTTTCCTAGAAATGTCTTGTTCAAAGATACATAGTTAGATGCGCTTGAGGGAAAATTAGGGTTATTTAAGTAATGGAAGAGTTTACAATGAAAACTCATCTCTTGCTTTAATTTTTGTTCTAGTTATGGCCAACAAATGGCAAGTTCATCATCAATGAAAATTCATCAATGAAATTCTCTTTGATGCATATTTTACCCATCTCTCTCTACCTACGTGAAAGGAGAGTGAGAATTTCAAATACCAACTTATAGTGGGTGAGTGCATGAGAAGTAACGCATGGGTGAAGAAATGAAGAGGTGGGAGTGATTCCTTAATGCTTGTGTAGAAATCCAGGCTCAAATATGAGGAGACCGGTAGACTAGGACTGCAGAGGGACGTTTCTACTCACAGAGGCATCTACAAGGTAGATGGACAGACTTGTAGACTATGCAGGAGGGAATGAAACGCTCAGGAATAAATGGGATAGAAAATTAGCTATGGACAACTACCATATCAAATTTCAGGCCCTAAGAACTAGGCACTCTGATACCACTATTGGAACATAAGAAATAGATAAGTGTGAGGTGCATTTATTATTCATATTATACCTGTATAAATACAAGATGTTTGATGTTTGGATTTGTATTCCAAGACATCTCTTGGACTCCTGATTATCATTAGAATAAATTTATTGTTCATATTCTATCAGGTGAAGCATATTGTAACCCTAAATAGATTAGGTTTCCAACAGTTTATAAATGATTATTAAGTGCAATTGTACTCTCTAGTGGTGGTGGTTCATTCTCTCTATATTGTCCTTAGACAAATCCCTTCATTTGAACCCTTGGAAGATTATTAGTGCAATATCTTCCCTTGAATTGTCTTTTGTAAGGTACTAGGTGGGTATTTTAGGGTTTTTAGTGGACAACCCTATATATCACCCTAGATATACTTACATCCTCTTAAGGGAGGTCTTAGTTGACCCCATATGCACAAAAAAAATTAGTACGCAATAGTCTTCTCCCATCTAGTCAATCTAAAATTCGAAACTTCATTTTTAATCAATGTTTTAGGGTAAATTTAAGGCTTTGTTTAGCTACATTTAATTTTCAACCATCAAAAACCCTGAACATCTAGGGTTTTCATGCAATTTTTTTACCTAAATTTATAGGATTTTCTTGCATGTTCCTAACCTAAAATCCTATGGTTTTCTTGCATGTTTGAACTAAAATCATTTTACCACATAGAATTTTCCTTTTTTATTTATATTGTTTCATAATTAGGGCAAGCCGTCTTGTTTTAGTTGGTCGTTGTATGCCTTGTAATTTTCAGATTTTAAATTTTAATCAAACCCTAGATTTATTCATTATTTTAGACCTATTTTCTACTAGTTTATAACTCATTTTGAGGGATAGAGTGTATTGTTGTTGTAATGTGTTTCTGTTGTAATTTCCTATATTTTATGCAAGTTTTACAATAGTCGTTGGTAATTTTCATATTGGAGTGGTTTGGGGATTGTTTTGTATAAGATTGTTACTTGACAAACCCCCTAAATCGACACTAGAATAATTTAAACCAAATCTTGAATTTACTTTGAATAACCACCTTTTGGTTGACTTGATTGATATATTTCTTATTAGTGGTATTTTGGGTATACACTTAGGAGGTCTTACACTTGATTGTGTCTTTCATTAGGAGTTGTAAGTACTACCAGGGAAGTGTCTCTTGTGTTGGATACAATCCTTCGCTAAAAAGAGGGAAGTTGTTGCCTAAGTGGTAGCAGTGACTCTTTCAATGTTCCACTAGTCTTGGAACCTTGCGAAAGATTTGCACTAAGGTGCTAGATTGTGTGATAACATTTTGGCATTGTTTCCAAGGAGAATTGAATCTTTCTCCTTGAATATATTAAGTTTATGATTCAACCTTTTTTATTAGTAAAAAACAAGGCCTTATATAAGTCTACTCATCTGACGACTTTGTCGAGGGAAGAAGCCACCTTCCCTATGGATATTTTGATGGTTATGTGCTTGTAAGGTGAAGCAAGCATCATTGTAAATGCATTTAAGATTCACCTTGGTGACTCCACAGACACATGTTAGGTATGAGGTATCATCTCCTACTTTCAAACATCATATCAAGTCCTATGTTACATAAAGAAATATGGAACCATGGGAACTTCATGAATTGTATCATCCCCTTGATATTAAGGATATCTTAGGATAACCAAATAAGGTCCCTCCAAAATGGTAAAATAATATTCCAAATTTTGATGGTGATGCTCTTTTTTCTATTCCACATGTTTCATCATTCATGAAGTATGTTTCAAAGCTCAATTAAAGACATAAGGATTTCTTAATAAGACTATTTGTACTTCCTTTGGAAGAATGTCAACGAAGATGGGTCGATTATTGCACTAGCCCAATGAAGATAATAACTTCTCTTCCAGGTTTGATTCAAGTCTTCCTAAAATATTTGGGTCCTTGATCTCAAGAGTATGAAGGGATCCTTGAAGACCTTCTGATGGCTTCGCATTAATATGAAGAAACATCCCATGATCATATGAAGAATCAATCACAACAAGAGCATATTGATGGAGAGATTTCTCATGTTCCCATGCTAGAGAAAGATCCATCTCTTGATCCCATACATGAATATTTTAATAAAGAATTTGAAGATCAAGCACCTCAATACTTCATTCATGAAAAAGAACATGAAGAAGATATTCATGAAGGAAGTTATCAAACTTTTGAATAAGAGCAAGAGCCACCTCATGAATCCATTGAAGAAAAAGACTTTGATGAAGCACATCATGTTGAATATCATGTCCATAAAAAAGACCCTATTTGAGAGATAACTCCTCTTCATGAAGATAATAATTATATAAGCCTTATCTCTTTCCAAAATTCTTAATTTGATGATATTTATTATTATTTTGAGAAGATTTGATTTGAATAAAATCCCCTAAGTAATGATGAGTTTGAGAAGGTATTTTCTCTTCCATTTAATAGAGATAAGTGCATCCATCATTTTGTCTCTCTTTGAAATGAAGATAAGGGTTGGTAAGTTGTACTCCTTTCCAAAAAAAAAAAATCCATGATGCATCCCTTTAATGATTTGGAAAGTGAAGAGTTTTTAGGGAGACCCTTGGATTTGATCAATTTCTCTCTTGATGAGAAACATGATGACCATGAGATTGAAAATATTAATAATCTTCTACATATTGTGAGGAATAAATGGGATATGAGTTGTTTTCGTATTGACGGGGATACCATTTATGATATTGATGATGACTCTAGAGTCAAGAGTGCATAATTGTTGCATTTGTAATAACCATCATTTTTAGAAGATTTTCATGATCATTTTCAGCCATATATGTACATTAACGATTCAGATTTTTGGCAACATGAAGAAGCTATGCTCAAAAAATTGTTTCAACCACCTAGGGATGATTTATTACAAAATTATTGTATCAACTTCAATCCATATCCTACGAGGTATGATACATATTCACTAACATTCCCACACTAACATTGTCATACACTCCCATGGAACCATAGACAAACAAAATGTTGATAGCATTGTTAGCTCTAGAATCTAACGTACAATAGGCCAATTGATTGATAGAAACCACTTTCCATTCATGAGGAAAGTGGAGAACTCTAAATATTGAAGATATGACAACAATTATTATGTAGAACCATCTACACCCCAACAAAAGATGTTAATATAGTGGGGCATCGACTACTTTGACTTTGATAGAAGCAATGTTTCCACCTAACTCAATTGGAAATGTGTCAATGATTCCATGAGATTTGAATGTGTGACCATTGAATTCATTTGAAATGGTTTTCGATTGTACGAGCTTTGGATAACTTATGGCACTCCATCATGAAAAGGGTATGATGCAAGTGGAGGCTCATTTTTTAACAACTATTTTGAATATATTAATCTCATGTGAAACTACTTAAATTTGAAAATAAATTTGGTGGGGGAGCCTATTCTAACTCTGGTCGATATTAAAAGTAATTAATAAAGTATATGAAGGGTCGAACATGCCTATAGTAATATGCAATGCTTTATGTTGCATTGGGTAGTTTTGGAGGACTTTAATGGAAAACATGGCACGTTGTGCCTGGGCTAAATCTTCCACAACATTGTAATGATGGGAAATCCATACATTAGGATTATGTGTTGATCTTCGAAGAATGAATACCATTGTATCAAATGATGGATTCTCTATCTAGAGAGGGACACTAGGATAGGAAGAAAATGATTCCTTATCTAAAGGACCATTCTTAGGATTCTCGTAATTACGAGCATGAGTTTGCAAATTAATAGTCTGATCACGCATGTATACATTTATATTCAATGTATTGTTGATTAAGGTTGGTTGTCATTGATGTCAACCCTTGAAGAAAGTCTGGCAGCACAAAGGTTTGGGTAATGGACCCAAGGTTGTTTCATTTATAATGGTATGAGTTTTAATATATTTGAAGGTAATACTATTCTATATGGATAGTACATGTCATGACATTTTTGGTGGTATGTGGAACATCACATAACTCTACATGGTTTGAGAGTTATGGCCTTACAAAGTTGGAGGACCCTCATATCTTGGCTTGAAGCCCCAAAAGGTCAAATAAGTCAAAGATCTTGCAAAGAAGAAATTATTGTTTAAATGATAAAGTAAAGTGACAAAGTCAAGAAGGAATATTTAAATAATAAAGTGAAGTGACAAAATCAAAGAAAATTATTTAAATGATAAAGTGAGGTGACAAAGTTAAGGAGGAATATTTAAATGATAAAGTAATGGAGAAATTTCTAATTATGAAAAGTGGTTAACCCTAAAAATGAGGGAAATAGGTTAAGTGACCTATAAATGGGTTAAGTGACCTAGAAATAGGTTAAGTGACCTATAAATGGGTTAAGTGACCTAGAAGATGGAGAGTATATATAAGAGGCAAGGCTCTCTCATTTTACATCACACTTGAGCATATTGAATATCTATAGGTGACTGAGGTAACTAAAGGATATCTAAGTCGAAATTCAGAGTGAAGGTGAAGAAAAGAAGGTCGGAATTCAAGGGAGGATAAATTCTTGTGATGATGCTTTCTACGGTATGTTATTTATAGGTCATCTCACCATTTTCACAATAACTTTTTTTCTAGAATTATTCATACCATGAAATTGATATGCCAATGAGGAAACATATCCAAGTATCTGTGGTAAAACATTCATATTGTGGGTCATTGTATTTTTGGAGTTACACTTCGTGGAAAATAGGGTTTGTGGCTAGTCCTGAAACTAGTCTAAAACAGGTGTTTCAGGTAAAAATGTCATAACTTCCTTATAAAATATCCAAATTCAGTAAGAAAACAAATTTTGGTTAGAGTACATTCTTTATTATATTGTGTAACATGTTCAGATCTATTCAACAAACATTTTGTGTGGGGCACGCTCTACAAGGTCTCTCTCTAGAATAAGCCAGAATTCAACAAGGTGTGCCATTTTTTCTATAACTCATTTTCTTAGAGGTTCCAAGTAGTGACACCTGGAGGAATTGCATAAAACACACAGAAGAAAATTTTGTATCAGTTTCAGATATTTATTCATTACAGGTACATAGTTATGATTATTTCAAGTTAGGGTTGTTGACTAATCCAAAACTAGTTATGTGAGACTAAAGAAAAGTTTGATGAAAATGCTAGTCTCTTGTTGTTAAAGTTAAGGAAGGTTTCCATGTATGTGATCATATACACCAGGTCTATTACAGAGTTACAAATCATATTTGGATGATGAAATTTATGAGGGATTTTGGTTAAGGTACTTGTTGGGTACATGGTTGAGACAAGTAATTGATGAGTTGGCACATACATGAGGTGTATAGTTGATGATGTTGGTACATATTGATGAGTAATAGTTGATGAGTAGTTGAAACATGATTGGTACATACTTGGTACATGGTTGGATTCACTTGTTTATGGTACAGGTTGATTACAGGTTGTTTGGTACAGGTTGGTGCATGGTTGATGCACTTGTTTATGGTATAGGTTGATTACAAGTTGAGGTACAGGTTGATGCATGGTTCAATTTTATTGGTACAAGTTTACAGTGGTATATCTCACAGTGATAATATGACAATGGTTCCATCATTCTACTTCTACTTCAGGGTGGTTGGACGGGGCAAGGACAAGTGGTTGTATCCACCTTCCGGTTGTAGCCGGAGAACATAGGGGGTTGTATCCTCCTTCTGGTTGTATCCAAAGAATAGAGGAGTTGGAGCTTCCTTCAGGTTGTAGCCTGAGAAACAAGGGGGTTGAAGCCTCCTTTTAGTTTCAGCTGGAAAACAAAGGAAGTTGGTGCTTCCAATGAATGTAATTCTTCAAAACATATAAGAAAAAACATTATGTGGTTTTCTCCCACTTTGGATTTCCACGTAAAACAATGGTGTACTGTGTATGTGTATGATTGTTCATTTTTTCATTGCTTATTTACTCTGCAGTTATTGGATGATAATTCTACATTGATATAACACTTGGATTATATGGTTTAAAAGGATTATATTTCTCTATTACTGATTCACCCCCCCTCTCAGTAATCAGAGTAGGTTCCTTCAGAAATTAGTTTAACCACTGAAAGGTAGATCATGGAGAGCAACAACTTGTATAAAAATGAAATACCACAGTTCAATGGACATAAGTATGCATTTTGGAGCATAAGGATGAAAACATATATACAGGCACGGGGATTTGAAATTTGGCAATCAATTGTAGATGGATACACAACACCAGCATTTCCGCCAACAAATGACAAAGAAGTGAAACTCGGTCAGAATAATTCCAAAGCCATAAATGCACTTCTAAATGGTCTTAGGGAAATGGTATTCACCAAAGTTGCACATTGTAAATCCGCTAAAGAGATTTGGGACAAACTTCAAAATATTTATGAAGGAGATTCAAAATTCAAAGCAGCAAAGCTTCAAACTTACAGAGGTCAGTTCGAACAACTTAAAATGAAGAAGATGAGAATATTACAACTTACTTTTTACGAGTTGATGAAACAGTAAATGAAATCATAGGATTGGGAGAAGAAATCAAAGAATCTGTAATTTTTCAAAAAGTACTAAGATCTCTTCCTGTGATATTTGATCCTAAGATATTAGCACTAGAAGAAAGATCAGATCTAAACTTAATAAGCATGGACAAATTACATGGAATCTTCATAGCATATGAAATGAGAATTGAACAGGAAAATCCAGATATAAAAGAAGCAGCCTTCAAAGCATCCAAAAATTCAAAGCAAAAGGGAAGGAAAAAAGAAGAACATAGCAGCAACAGTGACATCTCGGAAGATGATGAAGAAGTGGCCACCTTTGTCAAAATACTGAACAAGGGAACCAATGGTAGGTATAGAGGTAAGCTTCATTTAATTTGTTTTAATTGTGGTGGTATTGGTCATTTTTCTAACAAATGTCCTTATAAGAAAAAGAGAAATGATGAAGGTTACTCAAAAGGCAAACAAACATATAAAGGAAAAAGAACCACAAACAAAGTTTTCAAGAAAATCTTATGCACCAAAGAATACATCTCATCATCATATGAAGATGAATTCAGTGACAATGAGACAGAAAGAGTTATATTCATGGTAGTATAAGACTCTGATAAAGAAGACTCCGAAGAAGAATATGAAGAAGCCGAAGAAGAATATGAAGTCGAAGAAGAAATTGAAGAGGCATAAGTTGACTACCGAGAGGAATTAATGTGTGCCATAAAAATTATCAAAAGAGAAAAGAAGAAAAACAAGAAACTACAAGCGGAACTAGACAAGAAAAAAAACACTCAAGAACTAGAAAAAATGATCACAAATTTGAAGGGTCAAATAGAAGAAGATAAAATAATTGAAGAAGCACTCAAATAACAGCTAGAAGAAAAAGACAAGATCATTGGAAATTTGGAAGCAGAGATTGTCACATTAAGAAAGGATCTTCAAAAGAAAAATATGCAAAACAGCTCAAATGTTTTGGATGACATTATCAGCAGTAAAACATCTCATCATGACAAGTCTAGACTTGGATACAATTAGACAGAAAAAGGATCAAGCTCCAAACAACAGAGAAAGAAACATATCCAAAAAGCTATGCAGAAAAAATCAAGGGGGATAGGAAGATTACAGGCACACTCCTCCACCGAGAAGATTTAGATTTCAGAATCACCAACCGACAGATAGGCCTCAGGAAGAAGAAGAATTTATAAGAGTACCTCCTTTCAGAAGATCTTCAACTCCCATATATCAAACTATATTTTTTGGTTTATGTTATGCATGTAATAATTTTGGACATAAAGTTGTAAATTGTAGAGCTAACAACAGGAAAATAAACAACTTTGAAAGCCATACACAAAGGGGTTATCCAAGAAGGCCTAGTGAAACATCGAGAAGAATTTACAACATGTTTGAATCTTTGAGCACTGAAATGGAATGTTACAAATGTAACAATTTTGGACACATGGCCAAAGATTGCAGAATGACAGTCCATCCTAGAGAACCACAATAGAATAACAACAGTCACAGACAGGAACCTCAAAAAAGGACATGGATAAGAAAGCAGGATGAGTATAGAAATGAAGAATGCACACTTGCTCTACAAGCTAAGCAGAAGAAACATGGTTGGTATGTTGAAAGTGGTTGTTCAAAACACATGACAGGTGATAGAGACAGGTTTCTTACATTACGAAAGGAAAGAGATGGATCGGTCTCCTTCGGTAATGATGATTCATCAAAAATCATTGGAAAAGGCACAGTCGAAACTGGGAACAAGAATACCAAGGTAGAAAATGTTCTACTAGTAGAAGATATGAAACATAATCTTCAAGTGTGATTCAAATGTGTGACCAAGGTCATAAAGTTACTTTCGATTCACAAAAGTGCGAGATAAGAAAAGAAGGTTCCGGAAAATTGATTGCTACAATTGCAAGAAGTTCAAGCAACATATATGTATTAAGTGAAATTGGAAATGAAAAGTGTTGTCTAGGAAAGGAAGATGAAAGTTGTCTATGGAAAAGAAGAATGGGTCACATACATTTTGATAACCTTGTCAAAGTCAGCAGAAGAGAAGCAGTCTGAGAAATGTTCCGGATCATGAAACCAACCAACACTTTATACAAGCATTGTCAACAAGGCAAGAAAACAAAGACCAAGTTCAAATCAAAGGAATATTCAACGACAAGACCACTGAAAATTATGCATACAGATCTAGTTGGACCAACTACAACAAAGGGTTTAAAAGGTGAGAAATATTGTGTTATTAGTTGATGAATCATAGATGATTTTAGGGGCGAAATTTCGCTCATGGGCGAAATTAAGGGGCCTCTAATTTTTTATTGGGCGAATTTTTTGTATTAGCGTGATTTTTTTAAACTTATTTCATTAGCCCGTAATTTATTTTAGGGTAAAAATCGTGTACAGGGTTAGCCCATGTTTTTAGGAGGGATAAAGGAAAACAAATTATATTTAGCCCCTGAAATTTGGAGGAACAAGCTTCCATTAGCCAAATTTCTAGAAATATGGGAATTAATGATAGCTTCTTCGCCCTGCCATTTGGTAAAATCGGGGTTTATGGTTTAATTTCGCCTCGATTTTGTGGTATGGGCAGTGGGCACTCAGCACTGGGTAGCTACAACCTACAATCTTCCCTTTTCCCGATTTCAATCTTCCCTTTGCCCGATTTCCAAAGAACATGGAGATTTTTGGCCCGATGTTCTCTCCTTGCTTGATTTATCAACAAAGCACAATGCTTTGGAAATGGAAAATTGATTGGAGGCATCCATATACACATGGAAAAGAAGAATATACAATAGGCAGAGCATCTCGATCGAGGATGGGAAAACCGGTGTAAAATCTTCATGGTCCCTAGTTAAAGAGTCTGAAAATGAACTGGGAAGAAAGGAGTTGTACATGGAAAGGGCAGACAATATACTACTGAACCTCAAGAACAAGTTACCAAGCATACCACAGAGTCCAGACTTTCCTGGACATCACCAAAATTCAGTACAACAGGGTATGGATTCTAAAATTGCCTGCCTTTTTGAATGGTTTTCTGTATTTGCCATAGAAACCCTTCTTTGGATGATTTGAAAATGGGATATAGTTACTATTGTGCAGGTTATGAATTTTTTTTGTGCTCTCCTATTTTAGTGCATAGAATTTTTGTGCTTTTAAACTAACATGGCTTTGAAATCGGTCTTCACTTCTTTTAGTAGTTGTAATATTTGTTTTCATGGATTGACAATTGGGTTTGTTTGTTTTCTCTGCATATATATGGATCTGATTCATGACTATGAAATGCTTTTCCATGCTGTGTTGGTATTGACCTAAGTAACAGGACACATGCCAAACACATGTCGGCCCTAGATGTGTCCTACCTATTTGATTCTAAAAAACATTTTTCATTGTTATTTTCTCACTTTCAGCTGGATGGAAAGAGGTCTTACGGTCTCTCATTTTGCAGATGAAGTGTAAAATTGAGATTTGAAGGAATTCCAAGTGTTTTGTAAAGGTTCTTTCAAAAAAATTGGACCTTCATGTCTATATTTCATTTTTGTATTTGCAAGCTCTTAATCTTAACGTTGCAACAGTAAGAGCCAATTCATGATTTTTAATAGTTTTATGTATTTGTCATAAAAAAATCTTTCTTTGTATGATCTGAAAATGAGATGGTTTCTATAATGCAGGTCATGAGGTTATTTTGTGCTTTCTTAATTTGCAGACTTTTTTTTCTTTTTAAATTAACATGGCTTTGAAATTTATCTTTACACTTTTACTAGTTATAATATTTGCTTTTGTGGATTGATAATTTTGGGGTTGTTTGGTTTTTTCTACATATATTGATCCTATTCACGATTTTGAAATGATTCTCTCTGCTGTGTTGGTATTGACTAAAACCAGTTGTAGGAACTTAGAGCGTTATAACTGGGAATATTTATTGTTATTGCACCATAATTCGCCTTGTATCCACACTTAGTATCCTTGCATCGGTTGGTAGGGAGAAGGTTCTCTTGATGTAACGATGGTATAACAAGTACTCTGTGAATAAATGACTACTCTGTGAATGGATGACATTTGCATTGGGTTTTCATAAAAATAAAATAGCGCTTTTAATTTGTTTTTCCATTTCTCTCACATAAAAATTATTAAAATCAAGGAATGCCACTGGAATTCAGCCATTTACATTAGACAACTGATGAGCTTTCCAGTAGTGTAGACTAACAAGTCTTCTATTTATATCTAGATTATGACACCCAGGCCTCGGTCTGACATCCATATGAATCTTCCATCATTGAGAAAGTTGGATGCCATGTTGATTGTAAGTAACTATTTCGTTCTCAGTCACTGGATTTGTCTAACAGTCAAGATAGCTCTCTTTTGTAAAGCTCATTTTAAATGTGTTCTTACTTTTTCTGTTGTGTGATGCTTGAAGGAATCTCTAGATAGCATCGACCAGACAGAATTTTGGTATGTTGAAGAAGGTAATACGGTAGTAGATGACTTTGGTAATAGGAGCAAGGTGCAAGGAAAAAAATGGTGGTTTCCAATTCCAAGAGTACCTGCGAATGGGCTATCAGATGAAACAAGGAAAAAGTTGCTTTACCAGAGAGATTGTATAAGTCAGATCTTCAAAGATGCAAAGTCCATAAATGAGAAGGTTCTTTCTGAAATGGAGGTTCCTGATGTGTACTGGGATACTCTTCCTAAGGTAAATCGGCATTTTGTTGTAGAAGAGATCCATAAAGAGGGAAACTGCATTATGTTTGACAACGATTGCAAACTGCATTTCTAGGAAGTTGTTTTCTTTGGTTTTGAGATGGTGAAGCTCAGGTGTCATATGTAACTCCATGCTTCTCAGGTATCTACGTTCTCACTATGGCTTGGAAGGTCCTCCCCTTTTTTAGACCATTGATTGAACTCAAGTACACACTCCTCAGTTCTAACTTCTCAGCAGTGCTCAACATTTGCTTTTTCCCAGTATGGAGATGCTCTGTGTGAACCTTCTTTCCAAAAAAGTGAGATTCATTGTATATTTATGTAAGATTGGAAGATTTTTCTTACAAATATGTTTGTTACTCATCTTTTTGTTCTATTCCCAAGGTGGTGTGCACCTCATCTTGTCTTGAAAGTTGCTAGTTATTTTGGCCAGAACTCCACCGTTGGAAAACTGCAGCTGGTTTTGTTTTAAGGGCACCACCCAATTTTTCTCTTCTGTGCTTTTTCTCAAAGGTGGACCAAATCTCGCCTTGATAGTAACTCTTGGGTTTCATGGCACTTCTTGGAGAAATGGTGACTTAATTTAACTTTCTTCCTATTTCATTTTCATCATTCAGAGTTCGAATTTTCCAAGCCATTTTAGGCTTTAGCTGCAAATGATCATTCTTGGCCAATTGGATTTTAAATAGAGAACCAATTGTTTCTTCTTGTTTCTCCATTTCAATTGTTGTAAACCTTCCCCAAATTGTCTCTATACTATCCCATCCTTCTTAAAAAGATCCTATGTTTTAAACACTTTTAGATTAAACACTGGTTGGGTTCCCATATCCAAGTTATGGAAGATATAACATTTTGCAGTCTCAAATGTGCATGTTTCTAAAGTTCATTTATCAATCTCTAATTGTTTCTTTTTGTAGACTGGTAAGTCAAGCCTTGGAGATGCCCTTTATAGAACCATCACTATTGATTATTCATCTGCAGAAAATGTTCTCTCCTTGCTTGATTTATCAACAGAGCACAATGATTTGGAAATGGAAAATCGATTGTAGGCAGCCATATACACATGGAAAAGAAGAATATACAATATGCAGAGCATCTCGATCGAGGATGGGAAAACCGGTGTAAAATCTTCATGGTCCCTAGTTAAAGAGTCTGAAAATGAACTGGGAAGAAAGGAGATGTACATGGAAAGGGAAGACAATATACTACTGAACCTCAAGAACAAGTTACCAAGCATACCACAGAGTCCAGACTTTCCTGGACATCACCAAAATTCAGTACAACAGGGTATGGATTCCAAAATTGCCTGCCTTTTTTAATGGTTTTCTGTATTTTCCATAGAAACCCTTCTTTGGATGATTTGAAAATGGAATATAGTTACTATTGTGCAGGTTATGAATTTTTTTTGTGCTCTCCTATTTTAGTGCATAGACTTTTTGTGCTTTTAAACTAACATGGCTTTGAAATCGGTCTTCACTTCTTTTAGTAGTTGTAATATTTGTTTTCATGGATTGACAATTGGGTTTGTTTGTTTTCTCTGCATATATATGGTATTGGAGAAAAGGGCCTTCGAACACTACATGGTAAAGGTATGGTTGAAGGTATGTCTAATTGCACTCTGGATTTTGATTTATGTTAACATTGCATATATGGTAAACAGAATCGAGTAAGATTCCCATCTGGTGCTACAAGAGCAAAGGGGATCTTAGAGTTGATACACAGTGATGTGTTTGGACCTATCCCTATTCCATCCCTAGCTAAATCTGTGTATTATTTTTCATTCATAGATGATTTTTCAAGGAACACATGGATTTATTTTCTTAGAAAGAAATCTGAGATATTTGATAAATTTAAAGAGTTTAAGGCTCTAGTAGAAAATCAGATAGAGAAGAAAATAAAGTTATTGAGAACAGATAATGGTGGAGAATTATGCGGAAATGAATTCGAAGAATTATGTAATAAGTGTGGTATAGCAAGGCAGAAGACTACTCCATACACTCCTCAGCAGAATGGAGTTGCAGAAAGGATGAACAGGACACTGATGGAAAAAGAAAGGAGCATGCTCAACGGTGTCGGGTTAGGACAAGAATTTTAGGCAGAGGCAGTGGGTACGGCATGTTACCTAGTCAATTGATCGCCTTAATCGGTGTTGGATGATAAAACTCCACACGAGGTATGGTCTAGAAAGAAACCATCTCTTCAACATCTTAGAGTGTTTTGTTATGATGCGTATGTACATGTTCCAAAGGAAAATAGGAGTAAGCTGGATAAAAAGGCTGAAAAGTGTATCTTTATTGGTTATAAAGATGGTGTGAAAGGTTATAAACTTTGGAACCCAGAAACCAAGAAGATTGTTTACAGTCGAGATGTTCTGTTCAGAGAGGTAAAATATGTGTCCAAACAATAATTCCTACCAACGCAAGACAAACCTAAGAAAATAGAGCTTTAGTTGGATGATGCAAAATCCGAATCATCTGAAGAAGAGGAAACATAAGAAGAAGAAGAAGAACCTCATACCCTAGTATTGAGGAGATCAGTGAGAGATAAAAGGAAACCAGAAAGGTATAGTCCACCTAATTTCCATTCCAATTTTTCTTTATCTATTACTGATGATGATCCCAGAACTGTCAGGGAAGCAGTGAATTCAGAGGATAGTAAACTCTGGAAGAAGGCCATGGTTGAAGAAATGGATGCCTTGGATAAGAATGAGGCATGGGATATAGTTGAGTTTCCAGCTAGAAGAAAATATGTTGGTAGAAAATGGTTGTTTAAGAAAAAGTTTAATGCAAAAGGTAAAGTGGAGAAATACAAAACTCGGTTAGTAGCAAAAGGTTATTCCCAAGTAAAGGGAATTGACTTTGGTGATATTTTTTCTCTTGTTGCTAAGTTAACTTCTATTAGATTTATTTTATCTATTGTCGTTTCTTTTGATCTTGAAGTGGAACAGATGGATGTGAAGACAACATTCCTATATGGGGATCTAGAAGAAGAAATCTACATGAAGCAGCCAGAAGGCTTTGTAGTGAAGGGAAAGAAAAAACTGGTATGTAAGCTAAAGAAGTCACTATATGGTCTAAATCAATCACCTAAGATGTGGTACCAAAATTTTGACACATACATCCTTAGATTGGGATTTGTAAGAAGCAGGGCTAATCACTGTGTATATTCTAAGCAGGTTGGTAATCACTTCATTTATGTAGTTTTGTATGTTGATGACATGTTGTTGGTAGGAAATAACATGGATGTTATCAAGGAGGTGAAATCACAACTATCCTCCAAATTTCACATGAAGGATCTCGGTGCTGCTAACTTCATTCTGGAAATGGAGATTAAAAGAGATCGTGCAAACAGGAAACTCTGGTTGAATCAGAGAAAATATGTTGAGATGGTATTGCAGAGGTTTAATATGCATGGAAGTAAACCGGTCAAGGTTCTTATTCCTATAGGTGTAAAGTTATCTGCAGATCAGTGTCCCAAGACACAGGAAGAAGAAAAGGACATGTCCCATGTTTCGTATGCCAGTGCAGTTGGCAGTTTGATGTATGCAATGGTCTGTACTAAACTGGACATTGCACATGCAGTGGAAGTTTTGAGCAAGTATATGTCAAAACCAGGGAAGGAGCATTGGATAGCAGTAAAGATTGTCTTCAGGTATCTTTGTGGCACTACTAGTTATGGATTGTGCTACCAAGGAAGACCGGGATTGGACAGAGTGCTGGACATACATGGCTTTGTTGATGCAAACTGGGCTGGAGATCTGGATCGCAAAATATCTACAAGTGGGTATGTGTTTAACCTATTTGGAGGAGCAATCAGTTAGATGAGAAAAATACAGGTTGTAGTGGCACTCTCAACTACAGAAGCCGAATACATGGCAGCCACTCATGCAAGCAAGGAAGCAATATGGTTACAAAGATTTTGTTTAGGTATTGGGTTGGTACAACAAGCAATGAGATTAGATTGTGACAGTCAGAGTGCAATCTTCCTGGCAAAGAACCCAACTTATCATTCGAAGACAAAGCATATTGATTTTCAGTATCACTTTGTGAGAGACATGGTTGAGGAAAAGAAGGTGTTGCTGGAAAAGGTTGACACTTTGAATAATGTTGCAAATTCATTGACAAAGTCTGTGAGCATGGAAAAGTTCTCCTGGTGTAGAGTAACAATGGGCATTGTTTCCCTGGATTGTTGACTATATAATCCCCTAGACCCCTGGATGCAAAGAAAACAACAAGTGGGAGAATGTTGGGTATGTGTTATATTCTTTGCATGTGTGTGTGTGTGGGCGCATCAGATATGACAATTGTGTCTGACGATCCCTCTAGTAGTGGTCCTTGTGTCGTGTGCATCGAGATCTTTCCTAGGGGGGTCCCAGGGGAGGCAGGTATTCCCCCCTTGGTTACGCTCAGCGTTCGGCAACGGGCGATATCCTGGGGTAGCGCCTGGAATTTTTTTGGGGGGGCGGTTTTTGCTATTTTTAGCGGTTTTGTAAATTAATCCCGGATTAATGGATTAGGGTTTTGGTATCTACGGAATACCTAAAAACATTCTATATATATATTGTATGGTGAATGGTGAAATTCGATATAATGAATATAAGAAAGGTTTTCCCAGTTGAGGGTTTCCGGTATAAAATCTTTGTGTACTATGTGTATGAGCCATTGATGAAATTATGTTTTGCTTAAGAATCTATATGCATTGTTTTACTTCACAGGTTTAAAAATTACATAGTATACACAAAAATCAAACCCTATATATTTGAGACCAGGGGTTTATATATTGACTGTAAGATAGAAATCTGTGGAATTTCTATCTCGGAGAAATTAAATTACAGAGTTTAATATTTCACATAGAGCGGAATCATGCTCTTTGTTAACCAAAAATTGACCATTTCCAGATACATATTTGTTAACCAGAAATCGACCATTTGCAGATACAAGAGTTCTTAGCAAACAGAGCCAACATTAGAAAAATTAAGAACATATATATTTCAATCTTACATGCAGAGCATAGAGTCACACGAATTTACAATCAGAATAGGAACATGCATGTTTATGCATAGAGCAGACACATTCTAATTACTGGACGAGTTTAAAATTCAAATGCATAAACAAAGATACACTTATTCGCTCCAAATTGAAGACCAAGTACAATCAACTGAGCGAGAAATTTCCACCCAACTGTAGGAAATCCACAGAAGATGCCACCCCCTAGTTGGGATATGATACCATTAGGGCGAAGCATGGATAATTAACTCTGAAATAGGGACTCAAACTAATGTTTTATTCTTGCATATTTATTGATAATAGAGCAACACTAAGGCACCCACATACCTACCCCACACAACACAAGGACCACCTCCTTTTTTGTTGTCCAATACCTCAAAAATTACTCATTCTCATGCTATTTATTGTGTGCATAGAAGGTCTAAGTTGTTATCTCAAGTTTCAACAGACTTCTTCATGGTTTCTTGGATTTTCCTAGGGGCTACAAGCTTCAATTCATGGTTTGTTGGTCTATTACGGGCTTGGCTCCATTTTTCCACTATCTAACCTCTCAAAAATCTCCTTCACACATTTTTCTAACAGATCCTCTCTCCCCACTAGAATTTTTCCGTATACATAATTCATAGAGAATTAAAACTCAACTTCTTTTCCTAGTTCTAAATATGTAGGGGAGAAAATTTGCTAAATTTTAGAAGTTGTGGCTTAGATTGAGGAATTGTTTTCCTCCACTCCTCCTAAATCTTTTTTTATTTAAATTCAAATTTGAAAAATGGGTGAGGGTTCAAGATATCATAAGGTAGATGATTTAGGCATAAACCCCCCTTAGACCCCCTCACCTTCCCCCTCTTGTGATATCATATCCCCTATAGGCACTCAAGCTCAGTTGATCTTTGATCTTTATCTTTATTAACTACAAAACAAAAAGATGTACAATATTCATAGTACCATGGTATACCTCACCCATGGAGTTAATGTAGCTCAGTTATAAAGTAATCATGCAAAGTATTTAAGCATTTAATTACAAATAATTCCAAGGGTAAGATTTGGGATATTGCATTGCACCTCTATCCTTAGACTCTGCCCTCCTCAAAATACATTACATTCCCTCTAGGAAACCAACAACCCCACTGATAGAACATAGTGCTTACAACTAGATTCCAAACCCAACAATCCCCAAACCATATTGTTAAGGATTCACCCCATGTTGGAGTGCAAAGCCAATAGTATCCCATATTTCATGATAAAACTCATCCCAACACATTGAATAACCACAAGTGAGACCTACCAAGCCATATGGGAATATGGGGCATGCCACCTTGGGTCACCCTTCAATAACCTCGCCTAGTTGTTGATCATTAATGAATGCATATTGGATTTAGTGACAATTGATATCCACTAACAAATAGATTTAAGGGATTAAGAAAAAGATTAACTCCCTATTTTTTTCTTAATACTCTAGGACTAAAGGTAGAGGAAACATTTTCCCAATTATCTACCTCCCTGTTGAATTCCCTCTTGATATGATATAAATATACATGATCAAAGTGGAATAGAATTCATTTCATTCAAGGGACCATGGAATTTAATTTGTTCCCCCCTTGGACTTGATTGATTAATCATTGCTTTAGTGATCAATAGTGAATTCCCAAAAATTGACAAAGACCTGAGACCTTCATCCTTGGCAATGGAAAGACCACGCCATAGCAAGTAAGCCTCAAATAAGTTTTTCAACATTCTGCCAAGCCCCCATGCGTAATAGACAATCTTATTTCCTCCAAAATCATCAATTCTCCCCCATGCACTTGTTGCCCCTAGATTTTTCTTGGAAGCACAAAAAAAAATAGAGTGTAGGAATGTTGTTTTAACCTCTAGAATTGGAATTTGAAAGGATATTTATTGATATACCATTGAGGAGAAGATCCAAATTTGTGAGAGAGGAGACAAGCCATTTTGGCCCAATTTAAATTGCAGAAACTAGGCTTCATCATAGCAATCCAACATCTAAACTTTCACTTTAATTATGAGTTGCAGGTATTCAAAGAGAAGAGATTTGGCCTTGGAGGCAGTTTGCATTACTTTACACCATTCATCATTAAATATTTGCCTACTCCTTGCAATCCAGATCTTCCAACAAAGAAGTTTTGGAAGAGCTACAAAAACTCTTTTGAATATTTTCTTACGTTGAAAAGGCCCACTATATTGTTTCCCCCAATTAAAGAACAACTCCTCCCATGATTATGGCCATTGATTTCTATGATTTAATCCAATAAAGGCATGCATCCAAACTTGTTTAGCATACATACATTTAGTAAACAAATAGTGATTCGTTTCTTCAGCCTTGGCACACATGACACATTGTGTATGACCTATCACTCCTTTTACAGGATGTCACTACTCCATATTTTCTTCCATAATGCTTATTTTTAGGCAAGACGATTCTCTTCTAGCTGGTAGAGATACCCATCTTTAACAAAGTAATGAGAATCATCCCATCCCTTGTTGTATTTTTCAAATAAACTTCAGGGGGTGCAGCTAGATAGTGCATGGATGAGATCATTGGCAAGAGGAATTAAAGGATTCGAAGGGAACCAAGTCTCCAAACTAACAAACTCCCGGAACTTCATCCTACTCTAAGATATCAAAGAGAGTTTGAATATTCTTATCATCCAACCAATCTTTAAGAGGGGCCAAATACTCTCTACTGGAAAAATTCACCATCCTGTAGATATTATCCTTCCATATTCTCACATTTTACCCATTCCATAGAATCCAAGTGAGATTTTATTTGATTATTGGAATCACAGTGTTCAAAATCTTCAATATGGGAGATGTTTTTTGAATTTTTAAAGGATTTTATACCCATCTTAATCTCAATCCTCTAAATTATTGTTTCCATGATATCCTTTTCCACCATTCCAGCATACTAGTGATCATCCTCCAAAGTGATTTCACACCCATATCCATGTTCATCATTGTTATATCTTTGATGCCAATCTCACCTTTGTCCTTTGCACTTCTTACTATTTTCCAATTGATGAGATGATATTTTTTGAGTTTGATCTTCCCCCCTACCATAAGAATTTCCTAATATTCATTGAGATATTATTCATAATGTTAGAAGGAGACAATAGAGTCAGGCATTGGTATAGAGGAAGAGTTGAGAGAACATACTTTATGAGGAAAAATTGCCCAATAGGATTAATCCATTGGGACCCCCATTGCCTAAATTTAGTCCTAATTCTATCCAGAATATTAATCCAATCCTAAGAGGAGGAACTTTTTAATGAGATAGGAATCTCGAGGTATCAAAATGAAGACCAAATTTCAACCAAAGTGATGTTATCACCCTTGATCCTATATTCAATCAACTACATAACTAGGTTTCTTCCTGTTATCACTCCAAGAAACTCTCTAAGGTTGTGTCTCAGAGATGCCTGGTAACTTAACTAATCTTGCAATGGTTCACTCAATAATGGGTAATGATTGGATCAAGATGAATAACTCGCTCACTGGTTTTTCTCTCTCAATACAACTTAAGTACATATCAGGTAAGACAAGGCTTTCAAGAACTGTTAATCAGATGGTTTACTGAATCAGGTGGATGAAGCAAACTAATTATATCATCAGACCATACACATTAAAATATATATGATGGACAAATATAACTAGCAATGTTCACTTATGAATCTTTGTTTATGAAATCAAAAGGTGAGATGATAGTCACAAGCAATTTAGATAAACATAAACAGAGAACAGAGTTCACTCATAAGTACATAAAGCATAGAGAAGATGGAAATCTGACAACAACAATGAAAGAAGCTTGTGAAACTGAATATATTTCAAAAAAGGGTCTTGTTACAATAATAGCAGTATAGTGTAGTATCCAAAGTTGAACCCCTATCACTTTGAAAGCATAGGATTTATAGCCTTTACATCATAATCTAATATCCTATCAAAGAGGATCTGAAATACTAAGAATAGTATTTAATCAAAACAGTTTACAAGAAAGTAGGATCAAATCCTATCTTAAGGGATCAAACTCTTATCATAATCTGGTCTTCAGCATCTTTAGTCGTCTTCAATAGTCTTCAAGGAGATGATAAGGTAACTCGGAATCCTTCCTTGACACCTGGGAAAATATTTAACCAAAATTGGATAACCTTTGACCCTATTATTCTTTGTATAACCCTCAAAACTTTGAATAAGAGGGTAATCTTTATCCATTTTAATCTTATCATTCATTTGGAACCTTCCTCAAATGATTTGCCAGCGAAAATGTTCGATCTGAGCAAAAATACTATCATTCTGCCTATGTCTACGCTTTCGGCAACTCCTTTGTCTTGAAAAATGCAAGTTAGTTGTCGAAAGCCCTGATTTTCCGCAGCTAACTGTGTGTTATTATGTCCATTATGCTGCCGAAAAACCTGGAAATATTCCTCTCAAAGATTCACCTATATCTCTCAAATAAAAACATAATTTGGAAAACTGAGAGAGGTTTTTGAGTATTGTTTTGTTGTGAGAAAAAAGAAAAAACCTCTCTCAGTTCTTGGAGATTCATTTTCATTTGCCCGGGATCTTCATTTAACAAACATGTGTCAAATAGGTAAATTCTGAGATCCGAAAATTAGGGCTTAGAGATGAATTTGATTATACCAATCTATGACACCTGTAGGAAAATTGAGAGAGGTTATTGTTCTTTGAGGTGTTAGTAACAAAATCCTCCGCCCATTTCTCAAAATGATTCTCCAGTCGCTTAGAATCATCATTTGAAAATGATGACTCGGCATAGTAAAAACAAACTCTTCTGCACTTTTCTACAGCTTATTTGCCCTTGAAAATCTGATTTCACTGCCGAAAGCCTTGACTTTTGACAGCTCACAACACTGTAAAATTACCATTTAGTTGCTAAAAGCTAAAATTTACTTTAGGTCTATTTTATGAGGTGAAATCCTCATTTTATTGAATTGATATGACTATAAGCCTTTCTCAAAGACTTCATGACTTTCAAACCTAAAATTAAATATTCTACCTAAATCTCCTCTTATCATGTGATTTGGAAATAATTTTCAAGTCATTTTTTATCGCTAACACTTCCTACAAAATCCATAGCTCCCAGTGTACTATCATTAACATAAATTAAAAATTAAATAATACCAAGAGAAATTTACAGTCATTGGAAAAGGAAACAAGAGACAACACCATTTAACAGGGACTCCAAATTATTTATTAACAAGACGTGATTTATCTCTTACACTATCATTACATTACCAAAAAATCTGGCACAATTCTCATTTTGATTCAATGACTGGGTGTGTGTTCACTATTCCACATTGTGAACCCAAAATTGGGCATCTTTTCCTCTGCTCTATTTCTCTGGAAGACGTCCCTTCTTTGTTCCCTCTCTTTTGTCTCTTTCTTCTACATGAACTCACAAACCTTCTACTCATTTTCCTTTTCTCCTCCCATTTCTTGGAATTCAAACCATCCCCCCAATGGTTTTCCTCTTAATCATTTTGTGTTTTCCCCACCAAGACGCGTTATGCATTGGGTAGTTATAATAATCCAAATTCTCATTTTTTTTTCAAATGTGGGTTGGGAACTAGACAACTGTGATAGTTAAATTCTTTGAACCATTTCAAATGATTTGTCTTCCATCATGCGATTGCCCACCAATTGTCACAAAATTCTTACAAGATAGATGGAATTATGACACGCATGATCTGTAACACTCCAACATAATTTCAACACACATGGAGTTGCAGCACTTGCAACCCGACAAGAGTTGCATCATGGGTGTTGCAGCAATGTGATTTACAACACGAGTGTTGCGGAAATGTAAGTTACATCACAGGTGTTATAGAAACGTGAGTTACATAACTGGTGTGTCACAACAACGTGAGTTATAGCACTGGTGTCACAACAACATGAGTTAAAACACTAGAGTAGTATCATTTTCAGCACTGGTGTTATAGCAATGGGAGTTACAACATTTATTCCACCCTACAATTTACTAACTTGAAATTGAAATGATTTTGGTAGATGTGGATTTCTTAAGGACAAATATGCTCCTGCATTATATATCCTTGGTAAGAAAAACATGAGTTCTAGCTCATCTGGATTAAAGGGTAGATTCTACAGAGGAGGAAGATCCTCGTAGGCATGCTAACTCTTTTTTCATAAACCCACAATGCATCTTTGGAATGCATGTTTCTCCACTTAACTAGATATTTATAATATTATTTCTTATGGGTCCTTTTACTAACCCTCCTCGCCAAGTTTTGCTCTAATTCGTCGACTGGTTTAATAGGAAATTATTTATTCCATTCAGACAAGATACTTTCTTCATCATTATCTTCTCCCTCATGAAACTCGTACAAGTCAGCCATATTGAATATTAGGGAAATGTCAAAATATTTTGACAAGTCTAAGTTGTATGCATTATCAGAAATATTTCTCAAAATTCTACATGGTCCAATTTTCTTATAATTGAGTTTACTATACATGCCTTTGGGGAATCTTTCTTTCCTCAAGTGTGTCGTTACCAATTCTCCTTCTTCAAAAACATTTTTTCTTCTTTGCAAATATCCTCCTTTCTTATATCTGGTATTGATTTATTGTAGATTTGTCTTAACCTTCTCATGCATTTCCTATATGCTCTCTACAAACTCACTTGCATTAGAAATTATTTTTTCCTCCATATTTGGAAACTTAACCAAATCAACAACTCATTTTTTTGATCTTCCATAAACAATCTAAAATGGACTATTTCCCATAGATCTATTAATTGAATCATTGTAATCAAATTCAGCCTGAATAAGACCAAATCTCGTTATCTTGGCTTCTCTCCACTCAAACTCCTCAACAAATTCCCAAGACTATGGTTAACCACCTTGGTCTGTCCATATGTTTGTGGATGATATGAAGAACTGTACAACAACTTGGAACCCATATTCTTCCAAAGTATCATGCACAAGTGTCCAATAAATTGTGTATCTTTGTAAGAAGTGATACTTCTTGGCAGTCCATGTGACCTCGCAATCTCTCTGAAAAATAAAACAATCACTTTAGTAGCATCATTGGTCTTCTTGCATGGTATGAAATGTGCCATCTTTGAAAACATTTCCACTGCAACCATCATAGATTCATGACCACTATCCATCCTAGGCAATCCCAAAATGAATTCCATACTTATATATTTCCATGGCCTCTTGGGTATCGACAGTGGTGTATATAACCTTGTGTTTTTAATCTTTCCTTTTAATGGTTGGAAAATTCTACAACACTCAACGAAAAATTTAATATCTTTGTTGATGTTAGGCCAAAAGTATCTTTTCTTCACTAACGTTGTGGTCCTATTAACACTGAAATGTCCACCCAAACCTCTGCTATGTATCTCTCTAACAAGATTCAACCGCAATGAGCTCCATGGAATGCACAAACTTTGGTTCTTGAACAAGTAACCTTATTTAATATGAAAATTCAAATATGGTGTTTTATCGATGCTCCAAGGTGCTTTGCATGTTTTATAAGCCTTTGTGAAATATTTGTCTTATGAATACAACTCTTTCATACATTCCAACCTAACAACTTCAACTAAAAATGTATTCAACAACATTATTCTTCGACTTAACGCATCTGCAACCTTATTTGACTTTCCAGACATGTGATTAAAAAAAAACGAGTCACTTTGCAAAACTTTCACCCATTTGTAATGTTTTTTATTTGACTTACCTTGACTATTGATGTACTACAACACCTTATGATCAGTAAAGAATACAAACTCCCTTGGTAGCAAGTAATGTCACCATTTCTTCAAGCCTTGTACAATAGCATAAAAATCTTGATCATAAAAAGAGTACATATTATTAGTGTCATTCAATTTCTTATTGAAGAATGCAATCATCCTTCCTTCTTGGCTCAAATTTGCTCCAATCATTGAACCACTTGCATCACAGTCCACTTCAAATACTTTCTTGAAATCTGGAAGTGCCAAAATTGGCTATTCAATTACCTTTGTATTCAAGTCTTCAAATGACTTCATGGTTGTTGATATCCACTTGAAAATACCCTTTTTATGCATTCAACAAGTGGTGCACAAATCTCACTGAAATTTTAGATAAATTTCCTATATAAGCTCGCCAAACCATGGAATCTTCTCACATCAAATGTACACTTAGGTGTTGACCACTCCAAAATAGCCTTTACCTTTTCAGAATCCATCTTCAAGCCTTCATTGGAAATCAAAAATCCCAAGTACACTAACTCCTCCTTCAAAGGCGTACATTTATTCAAATGTATCAATAGTTTATCTTCTCTCAAGTGTTGTAACATGTTTCTCAAATGCTCCATTTGTTCTTCTTTGGTTTTACTAAAAATAAAAATGTCATCTAGGTACACAACAACAATTTTTTCCAAAAATGGTTTCAAAACTTCATTCATAAATCTCATGAATGTGATAGGGGCATTGGTTATCCCAAATGACATGACTAGCCACTCAAACAATCCATCCTTCGTCTGGAACATTTTCTTCCATTTGTCACCTTACCTTATCTGAATCTGATGATACCCACTCTTCAGATCGATCTTTGAAAAGTATTTGGTCCCACTTAAATAGTCCATGAGGTCATCCATCCTTGGTAAGGGAAATTTGTAATTAATAGTAATATTATTGATAGCTCGCCAATCAGTACACATTCTCCATTCACCCTCGTTCTTGGGTGTCAAAATTGTAGGTACATCACAGGGACGTAAAATTTCTTGAATCAGTCCTATGTCAAGAAACTCTTTCACCTTCTTATTCACTTCCTCACTCTCTATTGGAGTCATCTGATAAGGATATTTATTCGGTAGAATTGATCCTAGTATCAGATCAATTTGATGTAATATACTCCTCAAGGGAGGTAAACCTATTGGTAGATCATATCTAACAATCTCTTGAAATTCATTCAACAAAGGTTGAATCTTTGGTGGCACGGGGCTCATTTTTCCAATATCTGAAACTTGTCTAGGCATTAAATCCAAATAGAAATGGGTATTTTTCTACTCTCAAAAATTATTTAGCTGAGCACATCACAATGTGACTGTTGCTACAAACATTTTTTTTATCATTTCCTTTGCTATCACAACCACTTAACTCAGTCTCCACCATTAGTTCCAACCTGTACCATTGTCCATCCTTTAAAAAATCATAAGTATTCTTCCTTCCACCATGGAAAAAATTTATGTCAAACAACCATGGTCTTCCGAGTAATACATGACATGCATCCATCTCTACTATGTCACACAATACCTTCTCACTAAACTTTCCAATCTGAAAACGTAACAAGAATCGTTCAATCACAATCATGTGTTGTCCTTTTTTCAACCATGATACCTAATACATATTAGGATGTGAAATAATTTGTAATTTTAACTTCTCGATTACTACTGTTGATACTAAATTTTTTGTACTCCTGCCATCTATGACCAAATGACAACACTTATCCTAAATTTTGCACTTAGTTTTAAGAATTTTCTTTCTCTGCTTAGGTTCTTTTGTTGTCTTTGTCTCAAGCTTAAGTAATACTCTTCTAAACATAAAGTTTTATCCATGGTCCTACTGAAGTACTTCCACATTGCTAACTCATATGCCCAAGTAACTTGTGTTCTAGCCTAATTTATTCTCCCTTTATTTTGGTTCTCTGGACATTATGATGCATTGTGAGCTTCTATTATGCATCTGTAACAGGTGATCACATACTTACCTCTACCAAATCCTCTGCCTCTTCCAACACCACTTCCTCCTCTTTTATTCTAGTTTACGTTCATTTCATCCTCCTTTTCACTTCTTCTAGTATCACTTTCTCTACCCCTACCTCTAATTCTTTTTCCCCGAAACTTTTGTCGCAACCTTATATCAATATTTTCTTCCACCTTCAAAGAAACTTGATAGGTTTCATCTACATTATGAAATTAATGTGCACTCTTTTCATCATGAATCAGATATTTCAACCCATTCACATATATCACCACTCTTTAATATTATGGTTCATGTATCCCTAATTTGAGCAATAGTTTGAAAACTTCCTTAGTATATTCACGGACATATGTCTCTTTCTACCTTAATTTTTGCACCTGCTTACACATTTTTGTTGGTAATTGATAGGTAGGAACTTCTCCTTGATTTTTATCACCATCTTCCTCTGGGTTCTAATCTTCTCATGTTGGTTGTCTACCCTATCCTTCTATAACATATCCCATCATAGTGAAACATGACCCTTTATCTTAGTCATTAAGAATTGAACCCCAATTGTGATCCTAAACATTTGTATACTCAAAATATATTTTGAGCTCTCCTATCCAATCAATGAGAGTCTCGGATTTTAAACTAGCATCGTAGCATGAAAATTCCACCCTTTAACTACCTCTATCTTTCATAAAAGATATCAAACATACTACTGGGTCTACTTCCTCGACATTTTGTTCTTCTTCAGGCTCATCCTTTGAATCTAAATCTGTTTCGACATCTCGAAACCTTTTGTTTTCCAGTTCTTCTATCCCCCTTCACAATTTCTCTAATTATATATTCCTTTCACCTCCTCATGTTTCTATTTTTCTATGTGGCGGCATCCTTACAAGTTTTCTCACAAATCTCACTCATACGAACATTCACAATCCTTACTTCTAGCCATTGTCTCTCACAACTTAGAAGTTGATCAACTCTGATACCACTTGATACAGTCACCCTTGATCTTGTACTCAATCAACTATAGAACTATGTTTATTCCCACATAGTGCATAGCTACCAACTAGTGTTAACGGAAATTAACAATTAAATAATGCCAATAGAAATTTACAATCACGATGGGTAAACTATATGCCTAATTTACCTTGATTAAATTATCGACATGGGCAAGTAAACTTTGAGTTGTAACATAGTTTGTGTCAAGATAGAAAGGAAACTAATTGCTTGTACATTAATATCACTCCATTCTTTAATTGAACCCTAGTTGAGCAAATGAAAGAGTAGTATGTTCTAAGATTCAACATAAGACATGCAATTGATCATTCTATTTTAAGAAAGACTATAGATGGATTAATATTTACAATGTGAGATTACTATGAACTCTAATTGAAAACAATTATTAAGAAATCAAAATAGCCAACATTAAGATAAGATAGCATTAAAATACTGAGCTACTTCTATACTAGAAAAGACAACATCATTATACTGACAGCATAGGGAATTGACATAAGAAATCAACACAAGAAATTGATCAATCATAAGTATTTATACACTTCAAAGATAAACAATAGCATCTACTTATTCATGTTCAAATGGTCATTCTCTAACATCTACAACGATGAATAACATCACGATGACATCTCAACACAATAGTTAATTCAAATGGAATCAATTCAATGTTAATTTATGTAGAAATATGCAGAGTATGAACAGAACAATCTACTGAAATCTTTTCCATTAAGGAAATATGAGATACATGTTCATGTGATTGATTAAACCTATGAACAACTCTTAAAATCAGAAATTACACTATTGTAGTTGAACAAGAAATGCTTCAATGAAATTATGCTAATGTACTTTAAATCAGAGATACCTATGCTATTGTACTTTAAACAAGGAGAATAATAATTATACATCCCTGCAGAGGTTAGTTTAATCAATTTTAATTATAGATAAGATTCATGTTTACAACATAGTGTAAGTAATTAAAGTGAGTAAATACGGTGAGATTACAATCAGAAAAGAGTGATTAACACAATTGAGATGCACAAAGGAGTTATAAAGAAATGACTGCAGAAGATAGATTATAACAATAAAGAAAGATTAGAACAATTATAAGGAAATAAAATATATAGAGGAATTATAAGGAAATGACTGTAAGAGGGAAATTAGAACAATTCTTGCAACAGAGAGGTTATAAATATGAACAAACAAATACATAAGACACATGGACTACTGGTGGGCCCCCTGAGTAGTTGTGGTACTCCAACTCACGAATTGATCACAAATTCATCTTAATTCATAAAATTGCATTGAAATGAAGAACAGAGCCAAACTTTACACAAAATTCTTAAACAATTTCTCTTGGTCAGTCATATCATGCTAGCAAGCTCAAGTATATATAGAGTTTGAGAGGTCGACTCCTGAAAGGGTCGACTCTCTCTCAAAACAAGAAAATCGTTTAGTTGATCTATTAATAGACAATGAGTCTTAAAATCGTAGCTCGAATAGGATCTAGATTTAACTGTCTAAATCAAAATACAATAGGAGCCATAGAAATAGGGTGATAATGGGTGAAAAACCCATGTTCTAGTTTTTCTCGAAAATGCCCGCAAGTATGCTAACGGCCAAATATGTTGCGCTCTGAGTTCTATAATGAGGATCCGATGAAGGTCTGGATCACACCTTTTTCATGTTTAATAAAAAAAAACAAATATTAAGCAATGAAATTCATTTAATTAAACATAAATCTCATATTAAGCTATCGAATGAATGCAACATATACATTATTCATATTTCATATTGATTTGATGAAAATAACCCGATAATAAGCTCAAGAAAGGAAATGGTGATACGAAATGCATGGTCATTATGTACAAAAAGAGACTTATAGTAGGAAAAACATGGATTCATCATCTCCCCCACTCATAAGGTTTTACAGGTCCCTCTGCAAAGAAAAATGGATTGCCAAAACATAACTATACTCTTGAGGTAATGATCTGATCTTGAGATAGGAGATGGATTAATCTTTAGGGGCTTCTTCCTGATGTCATGGAGACTTTTTCTTAGGCCTCATCCAATGCTTCAACTTCATTCTTAAATTGTGATTGGTAGTAGTCATATCGTCAACCAAACGTTGTAGAGAATTCACCTTGGTTTGTAGGACAACATTGTCATGGTGTAGATGACGATCCAATGTTTCATACTCTCCAAGATGTTGGGTCAGCTGAGCATTTTCTTGTTGTAACTATTCAACAGTTGGGGATTGAATAGACTTTTCAGAAGGATAAGGCTTATCAGTGGATGTGGAAGGAATGCCACACTTTGTAGAAGGTTTATGAATTCGAGGAGAAGGTGTGATAGTGGCCTCTTGAGGAAGACTAGGCATGACAGATTTAAATTTAGTTTCTTTGGCAGGATTAGAATCTCCTGTAAAGTCTTCTTTAAGCTTCTTTTGAGGATTCTCATAATCATAAGATAATTGAATAGGGTCGGAGGTAATTGGAGGATTTTTATTGAACTTGCCAACCATACTTCGAGTGCACCTACGAGATTGTTGTCCTTTGAACCTGTTATCACCTCGCGTGTTTGTAGGAATTGGAGGAAAATCATGGTGAAAAGAGTCCTTCAACTTCTTCTGGTTAGAGTCAATAGAAGTTGTAGACAACTGAGGATCAACAATAGGCTTCTTAGGAATCTTAGAATATGAGGGAGTAGGATTAATTAAAGGGATTTGTAACTTAAGAGGATGAGAGTGAGATGGATTAGCAGTCTCGAAATCAATTGATTTTTTGGTTGTTTTAACTGTCAAGTGAGGATTCAAAAAATGGTAAAGGAAATCATCCCAGGTTCTTTCTTGTTTCATCAATTGTAAGACAACCAGGAGTTTGATAAGGCCATTATGGAATAGGCTATGGCTAGGGTTTGTCACATTCTTATGAACCTAGGAGGACATTTTCTCAAGGCTCTTCAAGAAGTAAAATGGAAAATTCAAAGGTTTACCAAACTGGAAGTGAACCAAGAGGAGAAAATGGAAATACTTAAAGGTGGAATACTTACCCTCACAAGTGACTATCTGTAACATACCCACTACCTGGATAAAACTTTTTCTTTTAGTTCTCGACAATGGGAATCCCCGAAGCTTGCATCAGCGACATGCCAACCCCGAGCAACGGGTCTTTCATTCGTCTATACAGTTCTCTATACCTAACCAGGGTCGTTTCCTGATGACAACTTCAGGTTTTTGGGGTTTTTCCCTTTCTAATGTCGAGGGTTCCTATGCCCTCGATTCTCCGATCTTCGATGAGCTCTCTTCCATCCTTAGCCCCTCCTGGCTATGCCCTAGTCCATACGACTGTGCTCACGAGATCGCAGCCTTATATTGTTTCTTTTCGTCGGGGTTTCGGACTTTCTAATGCCAAGATGCATATGCCCTTTGGATCCACGATCCTCCGATTCCCGACGGACTCCAACTTCCACTAGTCCCCTTTGTCTAGTCCTTTGAGTCCATACAACCTCCCTCTATATGATCGCAGCCATACCTTCTCATTGGGGTTTTGACACTCGTGATGTCCCAACAATTTGGTTCATCAATCTCTGATTCTCGATACGCTTCTTTGTTGCCTTGGCCTCCCGGGCTAAGTATTTAGTCCACGTGACCTTTATCTCACAAGACCGTAGCCTTGTCCCCCATTGGGTTTTCGGGCCATCCAATGTTGAAATGAAAACGTCCCCAGGACTCGTGATTCCTCAAATCCTGATGCGTCCTTTACGCGCTAGCTCTCCTGGCTAAGCTCCTACATCACATGACCATGATCTTTGTGACCGCAGTCTTATCCCCCCATCGGGGCTATGGGGTTTTCAATGCCAAAATGTATGGGATCACGGGATTCCCGATCCTTCGAATTATGTCTTCCCGCTATGTTGACAGCTGGCTCCCACTCATCGGGGTTTCGAGCGTCGCGATTCCAAAATGCATAAACAAATTGTCATCAGGATTCCCGATATCCCGATGACACAAACGTCAATCAAAAACTTCCTATCGGGACTTTCCCCGACAGCGTCGATTGCTGTCACGCGTCCTCTTCTGATGGACGGTCCCAATTTCTCCGAGATTTCGAGATTTGTGATGTTCCCATTCCCACATCCTCAGGAACTCCGATTTCCTGATGTCGAATGTCCCGACTCTCTACAGATTCCGGACAGCTGTCTCCCTAAACGGACGGCTCATATTTTACCGGGGTTTTTACCTCAAAATTCTCTGATCTCCTGTCCACGGGAATGTCGATTTCCCGACTCCCGATAGCAAACCTCAATCTCAGCCACATGTATCCTCGACGGGCGGTTCAGATCTTCTCGGCGTTTCGAGACTTGAAGTGTCTCGATTTTCTTGTCCTCGAGAATCTCGATATGCCGATGGTTGGACTCCCGATGGTAACCCTCGGACAGCTCCGGTCCGATCCAACGGCTGACGGGTAATTGGACCAAGATCTAACGGTCTAGATCCGTCCTTCCTGTTCACACTCCAGAGACTAAACTCCGAGCATCTTAACCTGATCCAGCGACTGATGGGATTTCTAATGAGATCCAACGGCTCAGATTGTCCCACCTTGTGCATTCTTCCACTACTTCGTGGATGTGGAAAGATCAATGGTCCAAATTTTCTCCTGGGTCTTGGGATCTACGATCCCTATTTCCTCGTTGTCCACGAAGATAGAGGTAAAAAGGGGCAAGGTGTGTAACGCCCTCGTTACTTCCGTCAATCTAACAGTCGTGAATGGCTATGGGTCATCCGACGAGATCTCATTTGTCGATTTGTTACATATCCCTACACTGCTACCTCGGAACCTTAAGAGGTTCATTCCTCCTCGTACAGGGTTAATAAGACTTGCGCGTTCAAGTCCTTTTTCTGGGTTCTTGGTGAAACTTTCTAAGGAGGGAATCTATGTGAAGAGATCTATACCGGGGCATTTCCAGAGGCAAATAAGGGTAAACAGCTTCCCAAGAACGGGTTGGAAGCCTAACTTAGTTCGACTCATGCCTAATTAAATTCATTTCTCAACATAAGCCATGCGTGGTCTTTCTGTTATAAGCATATATCTAACATTACTTATCAAAACACTGCACAGACATTCTTACACAGACATCATTCACAATTTCACAATTCTATGAGCATATACATATATATATCATTCTATGAATTTCAATATGCAATATGTAAAACACTTATCAGAAATAACACTAGAAATGGGTGTGACTACTGAGAGGGGTGCTCATTTCCACCCAATCGTAGGCGTAGCGACTCCCAGCGGATTTACCACTAGCCACCCCCGAGTTGAGACCACGACGTCGTGAGACCGTGTCCCTCTGTCTACCAGTGACCAGGAGAGAAGGTTGCAATCCTTCCTCTCTGCTATCACTCACTCTGTGTAATGCCAGAGTTCCCCTCACGTCTGCCCCCTCAATCGCTTCTGCCATATGCCTTATCCTCTCGCGAGGTTGTGTGTGGCATGATTACCCTCACGCTGGTTAGTCATGATGGATCTATGGATAGGAGGTTCACCTCACCATCCCTCATCAAGCCATCAACCTACCAGCCTGCAAGGCATTAAATTCGGGGCCAGCGAGCCGCTTTTGGTTCTTCGAGCCAGTGGAGTCCAAATACGGTATTAATTCTCGGTGGAATTTAACGCCACCTTTTCAGGTGCCTTCCACCGCCATCGTGGTCTCTTTTTCTGCACATCCCCTCTCAGCAGTCCTGCAATAAGTTCAAAATGTCATTCACATTTATGATTTTTCCATAGTTCTTGGCCAGTCCAGTTATATTTACAAACTGGGGGAAACAGGGTGTTACAATTGCCTCCCCCTTAAAAGGAACATCATCCTCGATGTTCTTATCGACTAACATGAATTGCATGTGCATAAGTAAACAAAATCGGATATGCCTGTCTCATGGCATCTTCCATCTCCCATGTAGCCTCATCTGGGCCAAAATGTTTCCACTGCACCTTGACCTGTGCAATGGTTCCGTTCCAGAGCGGGGTTTCCTTTCTGTCCAATATGCATTGGGGTTCTGGTAGAAATTCTCCCTCTGGTTCCACCTAGATCATAGACCAGTCAATTATATGATTAGCATCATGTACATATTTCTTCAATAATGAAACATGGAAAACATTATGTGCTTTTACTGTGGGAGGAAGTGCTAGTCGATAGGCTACAGGTCCCACTCTATCGAGAACCTCAAAGGGTCCACAATACCAGGGTGTCGACTTAGCACAAGCTCCCATTTTGAGGGAACTCCTTCTGGGCTTAATTCTGAGATATACATGGTCTCCTATTTTGAACTCTCTTGGAGTTCTCTTTTGATCAGCGTAACTTTTCTGTCGGTTATGAGCGACCTTCAGATTTTGTTTTATCTGAGTCACTTGTTGTTCCATCTCTTTCAACATATCGGGTCCAATAGAAATCCTATTTACAGGGTTACTCCAGCTGATTGGTGTATTACATTGTCTACCATAGAGGACCTCGAAGGGACTCATATTTAAGGATGCTTGGTAGCCGTTGTTGTAGGAAAATTCTACCAATGATAGGTAGTCTTCCCATTTCCTGGGTTGATACATTACATGCATCCTTAACATATCCTCTAATATCTGATTTACTCTTTCTGTTTGTCCGTCGGTTTGAGGGTGATAGGTGGTACTAAACAACAATTTGGTCTCTAAACCCGTCATCAGTGACTTCCAAAAATTTGATGTAAATTTTGTATCTCTGTCAGATATTATCTCTTTCGACATACCGTGTAGTTTGAATACCTCTTTCATGAATATATGGGCGATATCTATCGCCTTGCAGGTGGATTTGATGGGAATGAAATGAGCGGACTTGCTCAGTTTATCCACCACCACCATAATGGCATCATTCTGTTTGGTTGAAGTTGGTAATCCAGTGATAAAATCCATGGAGATGGTTTCCCATTTCCATTATGGGATGGGTAAAGGGTGTAATAGTCCTACTGGGTGTCGATGTTCTGCTTTAACCTGTTGGCATTCTATGCATTGGGCCAAATATTTGGCTACGTCCTTCTTCAATCCTGGCCAATAAAATTGTTTCCGGGTGGCAGTAATCATTTTCTGGTATCCTGGGTGACCAGTGTAGGGTCTTTTATGTAGTTCATCCATGATGAACCTCTTCAAGTCGTCACAATTGGGAATGTACAGTCTATCTCTGTAGGTGAGCATACCTCCTTCGGTCATCTGATAGCCTTTGTATTTTACTCCAGCGGGTTCTTGTTGTAGGTACAGGGTCACATTTCAAACGAAGGGATCTTTTTCTTGTGCCTCTTTGACTCTGCTCTTGACATCTGTCTCACAGGTACTCACTGCTGCCAGGTGAATCGTTTTCATGCTTCTGCTGAGGGCATCGGCCACCCTATTTTCCTTCCCTTTAATGTGTTTGATTTCAAAATCAAATTCGCTAAGGAGGACCATCCATCTAGCTTGTCTAGCATTGAACTTGGGTTGATCAAACAAATACCGTAATCCACAGTGATCTGTCATAAGCACAAATTTTCTCCCCAAGAGGTAATGCCTCCACATTTTTAAGGCATGCACTATGGTAGCCAATTATAGGTCATGAGTCACATAGTTGACCTCATTTTCATTCAACTTTCGGGATTCATAGCAGATCACCTTTCCTTCTTGCATAAGGACTCCCACGAGCCCTTCCTTACAGGCATCCGTGCACACAAGGAAGTCATCTTCTGGGTCAACGATTTTCAACACGGGTGTGTGGGTTAGTAAATGTTTCAAGGTTTGAAATCTTTCTTCACATTGCTATGTCCATAGGAATTTTTTCCCCTTCCTCTGGAGGGAAGTGATTGGACAACCAATCTTGGAGAAATCTTTTATAAATCTCCTATAGTATCCCACCAATCCAATAAAGGATCTGATGTCTGAGACATCCTTTGGGGTAGGCCATTCCATGATAGACCTAATCTTGTCAGGATCTACTGCTACCCCTTCCTCCGACAGAATGTGTCCCGAGTAGTGTATTTTCTTCTGAAAGAAGTCACATTTATTGAATTTAGCATAAAGTTGATGCTCTCTTAGCACTTGCAGCACAAGCCTAAGATGCTCTTCATGTTCTTCTCTATTCTTAGAGTAGATTGATATGTCATCAATGAAAACTAGTACAAATTTCTCTAAAAATTTACTGAGTATATTGTTCATTAAGCACATGAAAGTGGCAGGGGCATTGGTTAACCCAAATGGCACTACCACAAACTCATAGTGACCATACCGTGTCTGAAAAGCGGTTTTATGGATGTCTTCACCCTTAATTCGGACTTGATAGTATCCCTACCTCAATTCAATCTTTGAGAAAACAGACGCACCTCCCAACTGATTGAATAGATCATCGATCCTGGGCAATGAGTACTTGTTCTTTATGGTTACTTTATTAAGTTTTCTATAGTCTATACACAGTCTAAGGGTGCCATCCTTCTTTTTCACAAACAAGACTGGTGCTCCCCATGGGGACACACTGGGTCGAATATAACCCTTATCCATCATTTCTTTCAATTGCAATTTGAGTTCAACTAACTCAGGTGTGCTGATCCAGTAGGGTGTTCTAGACACCAGCACCGCTCCTGGTGCGAGTTCTATCGATAAGTCAATGTCTCTTCTCGGAGGTAGACCTGGTACCTCTTCTAGAAATACATCTCTGTACTCTCTCAGGATAGGGTGATCATCGGGGCTTGGTTTAGCGCCTTTGATTGTTTTCAGTACCTGTATTGCATATAGGGGACATCCCCTTCGGCAATACTTTCTCATTTGTAGGGTTGATATCTGTCTCACCGAGACCAGTTTTCGGATCCCTTGGAGGGTTATCCTTTGTCCTTCTTTGCTCACACATTCTAAGGTTTTATGGTAACAGTCCAATTTGGCTTTATGGGTGGCCAGCCAGTCCATACCGATCAACATATCGTACGATCCCAGGGGTAATACATTAAGGGTTGCTTGGGTGGGGAAATCACCCATCATAAATTGACAAGATGGTATGACCTCTGCTACCTTTCTTTTGGTGCCAGTGGCTAACTATACCAACCATGGTTTGGTTTGCTTATGTGGCTGTAGTTTACACTTATCAACAGCTCTAGGGGATATATAACTCAAATTTGAACCAGGTTCAATCAAAACAGACACCAGATGGTTGAAAATCATACCTTCTATTTCCACCATTGAAGCTTGGTGGTCAGCTTGGTTATTATCCAAGGCTGCATAAATCTGCGGCACACTTCTTGCCACATCGTTGACTGTGGTGGCTTCCTACATGTTATAAATTTTTTGACTGTTCTACTGTCGGTGTGGATAGTCTCTCCAGATATGCTCTCCTCCGCAATCCTAGCATTTTAGAGGTTCTTTCTTTGGGTTGTTAGTCTTCACTGATATATGTCCAGAAGTTTTATTTCCGTCCCCCGAGGGAAAGTTCTGTTGGAGTACACTTCGGGTTGGGAAATTCATTCTGGGGTTCTTTTTGTAGTTTTTAAATCCCGAGGATTTGCTCCCCTTTTTCTGAAATCTCGAACCACTCCTCGGTCTCCAGTCTCCATGAGACTCTACCCGATGTCCATATTGTTCATGACAATATGTTGCCTTTCGTATAGTGTCTTATAAGGTCTTTGGCTCGTCAAATTCAATTCGTTTCCAGTATTCCTTGGGTAATCCACTGATGAAGTGTTGTACCTTCGTCTTCTCTACTTTGATGTAGGGTACATATCTCAGTAAGTCAAGGAATTTGTTGACATACTCCTCCACCGTAATTTGTCCCAGTTTGAGTTCATAGAACTCTTTAGCCTTCTCGTCGAAATATCTTTCCGAAAAATACTTCTTCCGGAAGTACTTCTCAAACCGTTTCCAAGACAAGTCCTCCTCGTGGACCCCTTTCATATTCTTAAGGTCTTCCCACCAAATGGAAGCCTTTCCATTCAGATTGAAGGTGGCCACTTGGGCCTTCAAGTTCTCTGAGAAATCATGGACTCTGAAGTATTTCTTCAGTCCAAGTAGCCAGGACTCGGCTTCCTCTCCCTTCTTTATCTCACCATCGAAAGAGGGAGATTTGGCCTTTTTGAATTCCTCAAATTTATGACTCTTGGAAGTCTTTTGCTTCTTCTGTTTTCTGCGAGAGTAGGAACTGGTCCTGCTGTTGGAAGAGCCTTCTGAATCGCCAGCTTCCTTATCAATGGAATCATCTGGCACTGGTCCTTTACCTCTGGGGTGGACCTTTCTTGATGTGCTTCTCCCAGTATGGCCACTAACACGACCATGATTTTGCATCTCAGGTTCATGTTGCATTTGTCGTTGTAGGTCGGATAAGCTCTGCAGTAGAACTGCATTAATTTCGGTTTGCTTTTCTTGTTCTTTCATCATCCTTTCATTGTCGGCCTTGCAACTTTGCAATTCGACCATGAGACTCCTCACAGTCTCAGCTAGGTATGGAGAGGTTCCTATCACTCTTCTTTCGTCAGACTCTTCGTCCCTGTTGTGGGAACCTTATCCCACCTCTTGGTGAGTCACCATACTCTGCGTCTGTAGATTCCCGTGGTTGATCGTTCGCTCGAGTGAAAAGAAAAACGTTGGTTATTAGTCAAGAGTTAAATTCATTTTATTTTTTTTTATAATTTGAGTAGAAATTCATAACTCTTTCACTTGCATACACAGTCGGGTTCTTATTTTCCAAGATTTAATCCTAGACAAGAGAGTTAAGTCAGGGGATTACTCCTCATAGGAGTGCTTCGAATGAGGTTTATGCACGACTTGTCCATGAGCCCAATCAGGCCGAGTGTTGTAACCATGCTCTGATACCACTTTGTAACATACCCACTACCTGGATAAAACTTTTTCTTTTAGTTCTTGACAATGAGAATCCCCGAAGCTTGCATCAGCGACATGCCAACCCCGAGCAATGGGTCTTTCATTCGTCTATACGGTTCTCTATACCTAACCGGGGTCGTTTCCTGATGACAACTTCAGGTTTTCGGGGTTTTCCCCTTTCTAATGTCGAGGGTTCCTATGCCCTCGATTCTCCGATATTCGATGAGCTCTCTTCTGGCCTTAGCCCCTCCTGGCTATGCCCTAGTCCATATGACCATGCTCACGATACCACAGCCTTATATTGTTTCTTTTCGTCGGGGTTTCAGGCTTTCTAATGCCAAGATGCATATGCCCTTTGGATCCGTGATCCTCCGATTCCCGACGCACTCCAACTTCCACTAGTCCCCTTGGGCTAGTCCTTTGAGTCCATACAACCTCCCTCTATATGACTGCATCCATACCTTCTCATTGGGGTTTTGACGCTCGTGATGTCCCAACAATTTGTTTCACCGATCTCCGATTCTCGATACTCTCCTTTGCTACCTTGGCCTCCCAGGCTAAGTCTTTAGTCCACGTGACCTTTATCTCACAAGACCGCAGCCTTGTCCCCCATCGGGGTTTCGAACTTTCCAATGTTGAAATGAAAATGTCCCCAGGACTCGCGATTCCTCGAATCCCGACGCGTCCTTTACGCGCTAGCTCTCCTGGCTAAGCTCCTAGCTCACATGACCACGATCCCCGTGACCGCAGTCTTATCCCCCCATCGGGGCTACAGGGTTTTCAATGCCAAAATGTATGGGCTCACGGGATTCCCGATCCTTCGAATTTCATCTTCCCACTATGTTGACAGCTGGCTCCCACTCATCGAGTATTCGAGCGTCGCGATTCCAAAATGCATAAACAAATTGTCATCAGGATTCCCGATATCCCGATGACACAAAATCCGATCAACAACTTCCTGTCGGAATTTTCCCCGACGACGCCGATTTCTGTCGCGCATCCTCTTCTAATGGACGGTCCCGATTTCCTCGGGATTTAGAGATTTTTTATGTTCCCATTCTCACATCCTCAGGAACTCCGATTTCCCAATGTCGAATGTCCCGACTCTCTACGGATTTCGGACACCTGTCTCCCTAAATGGACGGCTCAGATTTTGCTGGGGTTTTTACCTCGGACTTCTCCGATATCCTGTCCACGAGAATGTCGAGTTCCTGACTCCCGATAGCAAACCTTGATCTCCGCCACATGTATCCTCGACGGGTGGTTCAGATCTTCCCGGCGTTTCGAGACTTGAAGTGTCTCGATTTTCTTGTCCTCGAGAATCCCGATATGTCGATGGCTGGACTCCCGATGGTAACCCTTAGACAGCTCTGGTCTGATCCGATGGCTGACGGGTAATTGGACCAATATCTAATGGTCTAGATCCGTCCTTCCTGCGCACACTCTAGAGACTAAACTCCGAGCATCTTAACCCGATCTAGCGGCCGACGAGATTTCTGATGAGATCCAACAGCTCAGATTGTCCCACCTTGTGCATTCTTCCACTACTTCGTGGATGTGGAAAGATCAATGGTCCAAATGTTCTCCTAGGACTTGGGATCTACGATCCTGATTTCCTCGGTGTCCACAAAGATAGAGGTGAAAAGGGGCAAGGTGTGTAACGCCCTCGTTACTTCCGTCAATCTAATGGTCGTGAATGGCTATGGGTCATCCGATGAGATCTCATTCGTCGATTTGTTACATATCCCTACACTGCTACCTCAGAACCTTAAGAGGGTCATTCCTCCTCATACAGGGTTAATAAGACTTGTGCGTTCAAGTCCTTTTCGTGGTTCTTGGTGAACCTTTCTAAGGAGGGAATCTCTGCGAAGAGATCTATACCAGGGCATTTCCGGAGGCAGATAAGGGTAAATAGCTTCCCGAGAACAGGCTGGAAGCCTAACTTAGTTCGACTCATGCCTAATTAAATTCATTTCTCAACATAAGCCATGCGTGGTCTTTCTGTTATAAGCATATATCTAACATTACTTATCAAAACACTGCACAGACATTCTTACACATACATCATTCACAATTTCACAGTTCAATGAGCATATACATATATATATCATTCTATGAATTTCAATATGCAATATGTAAAACACTTATCAGAAATAACACCAGAAATGGGTGTGATTACTGAGAGGGGTGCTCGTTTCCACCCAACTGTAGGCATAGCGACTCCCAGCGGATTTACCACTAGCCACCCCTGAGATGAGACCACGACGTCGTGAGACCGCATCTCTCTGTCTACCAGTGACCAGGAGCGAAGGTTGCAATCCTTCCTCTCTACTATCACTCACTCTACATAATGCTAGAGTTCCCCTCGCGTCTGCCCCCTCAATCACTTTTGCCATACGACTTATCCTCTTGCGAGGTTGCGTTTGGCATGATTAACCTCGCGTTGGTCAGTCATGATGGCTCTACGGATAGGCGATTTACCTCCCCATCCCTCATCAAGCCATCAACCTACCAGCCTACAAGTCATTAAATTTAGGGCCAGCGAGCCGCTTTTGGTTCTCCAGGCCAGTGGAGTCCAAATACGGTATTAGTTCTCGGTGGAAGTTAACGCCACCTTTTTAGGTGCCTTCCACCACCATCATGGTCTCTTTTTCTGCACATCCCCTCTCAGCAGTCCTGCAATAAGTTCAAAATGTCATTCACATTTATGATTTTGCCATAGTTCTTGGCCAGTCCAGTTATATTTACAAATTGGGGGAAACAGGGTGTTACACTATCATGGCAATGATGATCAGAGAGTTAAGCAATTTATCTCTAATCCAACCCTTGGAATAACCCTTAGCCCCAAAAACGGTATGATATTCTGCTTTAAAAACCCGATTATAAATCTATCGTGGAAGTTGGTAACCCTTGAACTATCTATATCCAAATCATGGGAGTTTTTTGGAAACAACAATAGACTCCTCAGACACTAGAAAAACAAGTGACTCAATGCAATCAATATTGACATCGAAATCGAGGGGGAACTCGAGGGAAACATCATCGTCGTGCCCCTACAAACTAGCAAGGAATTGCCCCCATCCTGCATGGAGAAAGATCTCTCTGTAGGCTATGAACTCAGGGATAGCTAACAAATCATCATATGAGGAGGGTTTGTGGCGATTCGGCATGGTGGCAAGGCAAAACAGAGGAAAAATAGAGGAAATGTGGAGTAATTTGTTTCCCTAAATCGGAAATGTGAGCAAGTGTATGAAATCGCGGGTTCTACTTGGGATTAATGAGAAACAAACACCATCATTAATGGTTATGCATGCCACCCTCAAAATCATTACTACTTGAAATAAATATTTGATCAATGTCCAAGTCAAATACTTGGACATTATGATAAAAATATTTATCATGCATAGAGTAACTGGAATATTTTAAATTATATGTGTTAAACCATATAATCTGAATTTATATATTAACCCATATATGTTAAACCATGTTCTAAGTTGGATTCCAATTGATATTTACCTGAAGCATTGTAAATCACCCTTACAGGTTACAATATTTGTTATAGTACCTCATCCAACACTCCATCTGGCACTCCATCCGACACTCCATCAAGTTTGAAAATTACAGAGCAGTCAGCAGTAGGCCTGTAATTTCCAAAGTCATTGGATTCTAAGGCTCCTATTTGCCAAAGTGGATGAGAGGATGGTTGCAATTGAAGTATTCATTCTGATTACTTTTATTGATATATAACTGCAACATAGAATGCTTGAGCAAAGAGGTGTTAGTTGCTTAGTCAAGTTCTAATCTTTGTAGTGGATAAGGAAGTTTATGACTAGACATATCAAAATTGTTGAGTTATGAACATCCCCCTCTCTCTTGGAACAATCAAGCTATACAACTGCTTTGATAAGTTCTCCCTTTTATTTGTCATGATCAGAGATCTAGAAACCAAAATTGTGATGTAGTACCAAGATTGTCATCTACACATGGACAAAGAAGTTATGATATTACTAAAATAGTATTTAAATGATCATATTTCATCATCATGATATGCAACTATTAACAATTGACGACATATACAACTTGATAAATTTTGTGAAAAAGAATGGTTTCATGGTATATCTTTTCATGGCAGAAATCATATAGCCTTTTCACATAGACTTCCTAAACAAATGAACAATGGTTGGCTCAGGAAATCCCTTCCCTCCTAAGCATAGTATCATTTCCCAAATCAATCATAGAGGAAACTGGTCAATCCTTCCAAGATCTTGAGATTTATAGCTTCAGAGTGTATAGGTAAATTTCACATGTTAGCCTAGAAAAATGGTTAAGATCATGGCCCCACCTTTAAGAAAAAACATCTTACATATAGTTAAGAAGAATTATAAAAAAGGGTCTTAAGATCATCTTCAGGTTATGGAGTTCATACTTTTACTTAACCATGCATACTCCTTTTTAATCATGCCCACAAGTAGTGCCATACATCAAGACAAGTTTTAAAATCAAGGACTTATTACTTATTATTTTTAAATCATCATCCTCTCCAGGTAGAATGCCCACTTCCAGCAAGCATGTTCAGTACTCCGACAGGTTTACCTAGACATACCATAGGCTAGTACCCATTGCCAGTAGACCTATTCATTACCCCGATAGGTTAGCCTCTTACACCATTTTTATAGCAGAGACTAGTCCTTACCCTCACCTTTAATATTTGTATATGAATGTTGTTTTTTGCAAGAAGATGGGGAGGTAGCTTTGAAAACCTTTTACGGACTAGGATGGTATTTAAGTTGGAGGATGATTTTTTCTTTTATATATATTATCTTTATAGATTTTCATGATGTAAGGGATACTTAAGTGAGTATAACCAATCCGAATATATGGAACAATCGATCATTTTAATGTGTAGTGGATGGAACCATTGGAAAATAACAAAAATATATCTGCAGGCCCTACTCACCTTCTGCTATTGAAGTTAAATTGTTGTTTCCATGTCTAACCATCAATTAAACCTTCTTTCTACTCTTTTATAAAAATACTCTACTCACCTACTTAGAGATATGGATGGATTGTACTAGTAGTCTCTAGGTTTGATGAGATCAATATCACTTTATTTTAGTATATTTTTTGGTGGTTGAGGGCTATGAGCAGTTGTTATAAAAGATTCCCTGGAAGTCTAGGTTAAAAATAAGATAGAATTCTTGTCAAAAAAACTAAAAATGACAAACAATTTTTAATCATGATAAAAGTAGTCATTACTCAAATGATGCCCAATAAGATGATGAAATTTAAGTACAGTAACATCTTCTTTTCAAGTAAAATACTTCCCTTTTTCTTTGTTTTCTTGAAAATGTCCATTTGTGAATACCTGTAAAACTTCTAAAATTTTTTGTCAAAAACTACACTAAAAAAAATATTTACATATGTACAATAGAGAAACAAAATATTTCAAGAACAAGTAGAAGGAGAAGAAACTTCCCCATCCACCAATTCCAGTGCCTTGTTGGCTGACGTGACTTGCAAAAAGTCTTCTTTAGAAACAGGTTTATGGTAAAGTTTAAGTCTATGCCCATTTACTACAAAAGAGACATGATCATCATCAATTGTCTTTATTTTCACAACCCCATTATCAAACATGGTAACCACTTCATAAGGACCTAACCATCGAGTGGTAAGTTTACCTTTAAAAGTTTTAAACCTTGAATCAAACAATATAGGCCAATATCCATGTTGAAATTGCTTATTTTTAATGAATTTACCATGCCATTTGCTTCATTGATTTTGAACTAATATTTCCCTATGGATAACATCCTGTCTAATTTCATCCAATTCATTCAGTTGTAGGACTCGTTGTTTTTGTGCTTCATCTAAATCTAATCCCAATTGTGCAGAAATATGAAAGGTTCTTACTTGGAATTCAATAGGTAAGAGTACTTGTTTTCCGTAAACCAGTTCATATGGGTATGTCCAGTGGTGTTTCTCCATGTGGTGTGATATGCCCACAAAGCCTCTGGAAATCTATCAGCCCAATCTCTATGGTGTAGTAGGACAGTTTTAGTCAAGATAGTTTCCAATACTTTGTTTGTTGATTCTACTTGAACATTATCTTGTGGGTGCTATGGAGAGGACTTACGATGTTTTATCCCATATTTTTCTATTAATTCCTTCATCAACTTAGAAGTAAATTATGTACCCTGGTCTGTGACAATCTCACAAGGAACACCAAAGCGAGTAAAAATATCTTCATAAATAAACTCAACAACAGATTTTTCAATAGCCATAAATAAGGATTTTTCCTCTACCCACTTAGTGACATAATCTATGCAAACAAGAATATAATTTGTTTTACGAGACATGGGGGAAATTGGTCCTATGAAATCAAGGGCCCATTTCTCAAAAGGTGTGATCATAACCTAGGTCTGTAAATGAATTTCATCGGCTGATGTGGGTTTTCCTATCTTCTGACAACTATCAAAACTTCTTACATATTTGGCAGCATCTTAAAAAATGCTAGGCCAATAGTATCATGAATTTAAAACCTTGTATGTTGTACGCTTATCAGAAAAATGACCACCACATGGTCCATCATGGAAATTTTGTAGGGTTTTTGATATCTCGTCTTCACAGACACATCTACGAATGATCAAATCTGGTCCAGTACAGAAAAGTTCATGGCCAACCCATGAGTAGTTATCACTTTGTGTTATAATTCGATGTTTTTCATGAGGTGACAAATGAGCTGGTAATTTTCTAGTGGCTAAATAATTTTCCATATCTACAAACCATGGAGTGTTTACGGAGATGGAAAAGAGATGTTCATCTGGAAAACTATCATCAACATGAACAATATCACCTTCATGATTAATGTGAGAGAAAGTCAGCTACTAAGTTTTATTTTCCTGGTCAGTCAATGACAATGATATTAAATTATTGTAATAAAAGGAGCCACCTATTTACTCAGCCATTGGTAATAGGTTTGTTCATAAGAAATCTAATGGCAGAGTGATCCGTATGTACAAAAAAATTGTATCCTATAATATAATGGCAAAACTTGTTAATGGCATGGACAACTTCTAAGAATTCTTTCTCAGTGACCGTATAGTTTATCTCAGCAAGAGTCAAGTTTTTACTTACAAAGTAAATGGCATAAGAATGTTGGTCCTCTTTTTTTCCTAACACTCCTCCTATTGCAATATCGGAGGCATCAGTAGATATATGAAATGGAAGGGCCCAATTGGGTCATCTAAGAACTGGTGCCATAGATAATTTATCTTTTAAGTTTCAAAGGCAGTTTGACAATGGTCAGTCCAAAGAAATTCAAAATATTTTGTGAGCAATTGGAACATTGGTGCAAAAATTTTCGTAAAATTTTCGATGAATCACCGGTAATAACTGGCATGTCTAAGAAATATTCTCACCTCCTTTGGAGTCTTTGGAGGTGGAAGTTTTACAATTACCTCAATTTTAGCAAGATCCACTTTAATCCCCTCAGATAAAACATGATGCCCTAAGACTACTCCTTCAGTCAATAACATTTTACACTTCTCATGACTTAAGGACAAATTCATCTCTTGACATCTGATGAGAACTTTCCTCAGGTTATCTAGGGCTTCTTGAAAAGTATTAACATATACTATAAAATCTTCCATATACAATTACACACAGTCATGAATGAGATCAGAAAATATCCCTAATATTGCTCGCTGGAATGTGGCAGGAGCGTTACAAGACCAAATGGTAGTACCTTATAAGCATAAGTTCCCCAAGGACAAGTGAAAGTAGTCTTGTCATGATCCTCAGGTGCTATTAGAATTTGATTGTATATGTTATATCCATCAAGGAAGGAAAAGTATCACTTCCTTGACAAAGTATCTAAGACTTGGTCAATGAATGGAAGAGGAAAATAATCCTTAAGAGTGGCTTTATTAAGTTCTCGGAAATCAACACAGATTCTCCATTTTTTGGTTACTTTCTTTGGAACTACAAGTGGGGATACCCATTTGCTGTCAAAAATTGGACAAATAAAACCAACATTCAATAGTTTATGTATTTCCTCTTTCACTATATCTTTTAGTGTCAGATTCATCCTTCTCTGAGGTTGCCTAACAGGTGTTACTTCTGCTTGGGAATAGATATGATGGATGCATGTGTTGGGTTCTATACCCTGCATATCGATATATTCCTAGGAAAATTCTGTTGATTGGTCCTTAAGGACATTCACTAATTGTTCTTTCTTATTTGCATCTAGTCCTGAATTGATAGGTAGGAATTTTCCAGGACTAATCTCATAAGGCATGGTATAGGATCTGGTAGATTGATCTATTTCAAAGATAAAAAAATGTTGAAGAAAGATTTGATAGAACCAAATGTTCTTGAAATTATTCACCAAACATATAATCAAATTGAGGGAAAAATTGAGGAAAATCAACACATGTGATTGCAGAAATGAATTGATTTAACACATTCTTTGTCATTTTCTCCTAAAGTTCCCAGGAGTGATCAGTAGGCAACATGGGTTATTCCCAGCTTTCGTTCTCATATGTACATTTGAGCCACCATATATTTTCTGTAACAGGTTGGGCTGGTGGGTATATCATAAGTTTCTTCATAGAAAGTCCATTAGAGATAGTCATTTCACCTTCTCGACAGCCAATGAATGCATTGGCAGTAGCTAACCAAGGTCTTCCCAAGATAACGGGATGGCCTTTAGAATGATCCTTTGAATGAATGACAAGGAAGTCTATTAGATATTCCCATGATTCTAATGTGACTATGATATCATCCAATATCCCCTTAGGTATAACTTTTGTTTTATCTGCCAATTCCAAAATAGTTGGGGTAGGTCGAAGGAAGTTTTTCAACTAGAATTGTTCCAAGCTGGTGACAATCATAACATTAATGGTCGCTCCTAGGTCTATGAGAGTATTTCCAATGGGAATATTATTAATGATTATCGTTACTATTGGATTCCCAATATTTGCATACTTTGTGACCCTAGGCTGCTCTAATATGTATTCAGACAATTCTCCTACCAAATGCATTGTTGGAGGATCTTTCTATTTTCTACCTGGCTTTTTGATACACAGTTCCTTAATTACCTTATTATAAATCAGGATGTCCTTTATTGCTTGTAACAGGGGAATTCTGACACAGATATTTTTTAATTCGTTTATAATGTCAAATTTTGGTCGAATCGTGGGTTTGTCAATTGCTAATCTCTCTAGATAGGGAGGAAATTTTGTAGTTTGCAAGGATTCACTTTGAGGAGGATTTTTTTCTTGATCTTTGGGAATAATAACATCTTCACATTTAGTTTCATCTATTGACTGGTTGGAAGTTTCATCTTTGTTTTCCTCACGGATGACTACTGAAGGTTTATGTTTATTCAAAACTTTATGTGACCTTAGTTGAATCTCATGTAATGGAACATGAGAAATAACATATGTCGTAAAAGTTTGCAACTCAACATTATGAAGAGGTTGAGTTGGTTTATTGTTTGGGTTAGGCACCAATTGTGTTGGTAACAATGTTGGTCTTGGGGAATTTTCATTTTGAAATTGTTGTGGTTGTTGTGGAATAGAAGGTAAGGGTGGAGGGACAAAACCTGGAAAAAGTTGTTGAATATTTGGTGGAAACTGTGGATAAGGATGAGTGGGCATGGGAACAGATGGAATCTGAGTGTTTCCATGGCTATGTCCTCCCCTCCATCCTTGTACCCAAGGATGGTGTGAAGCATACTGTGGAGACCAATTTTTTCAATTTGGTAAGTTCCACTATTTTGGTTGTTGATAATAAGGTGGAGCTTGAGGTGGTGGATCCCGGTACATATACTAACTCCTATGCTGCCATGGCCTTCTAGGTGCATAAGAAGTTTCCCCAGAATCCCCACTTTTATAAATGGCTAGTAAACCAAACAGTGATGGGAATTTTTCAGTTGGATGATCTTCAGTACAGAAGCCACATACTAAAATGTTGTCTAATGGGAATTCCCTTGAGGAATGCTTCCTCATGCACCTTGGGAAAAATATGCTCATCGCAACATTCTCTTCCTCCAGTTTTTTCTTATTCTTTAAAGTGTCCAATTGGGAACCTATTGTACTTAAAATATCAGTTTTAAAGTTTTCTAGCAAGTTTCCTATTTCCATCCTTATAACCCCACCAGAACTAACTCCTTTTGAGTTTCTACTATAGGGATCTCGAACACCCTTTCCATTTTAATCCTTGCTTCTCAAGTAGTTTCTATACATATCACAAATCTCAGGAAATGGTTTATGGTTGAAATCTCTTGATGCCATGAGATTAAGTGTTTCCAGATATTCTTCTGATATCCCTTTAAGAAAAAGGGTTCTTATTGCATCGTCTGGAAGGTCATTATATTTTGATTTTTGTGAAATATAGGTGAACCATTCCATGTAATCTTCAAGACTCTCGTCTTCTAATTGTTGAATTTTAAATATATCATTCCGAGAATATTTATATTTGCAATAGTCTTGGTATTTCCTAAGGAATATGGTCTTCATAACTTCCCAATATCTGAAACTAGACTCTTTTAATCCCATGAACCATCTAAGTGAAGAATATTTAAGAGTGGTATGAAATAGTTTTAGTTTTTGAGCATCTTTCAAGTAGTTATAACTTATGCACAAGATGTCAAACTCAAACAGGAAGGTGTCAGGATCCTCATTGCTCTTAGCATAAAAGGCGGGTAGTGAAGAAGGTGGGATGTTCTTCATATTAACATTTTGTATGGTATCCAAAATTGGAAACCCAAAAGTGGTTTATGTTTGGTTTCCTACTTCTTCTCCCTCATCATGTCTCACATGATTATGGTCCTCATGTTCATCCATACCGATCTGATTCCCAAAAAGAGAATACCATAGAGGTCTTATTCTTGTAGATAATGAGGTGCCCCAACCTTCTTTTTCATGAGAGATATTTCTCCAATGAGAAGAATTATCTGTTATTTGGATTTCAGGGACATTACTCGAGCCTGTTGAAACTATTAGTTTAGAAGTTGTTGTTTCAACTTGTGACACAAATAATTCAGGGTCAATGATATCTATAAATTTTGAATCCCCTGATGGTGGTTAAAAGGCTAAAGTTGTGTTGGTTGGTTTTAATGATGAGAAATTGGAAGGTTCGAGTGGTTTTACCTCCTTTCTTTCTATTGTTGGTGTCTCAATTTTTTGTTCTATGGTTTCCTTAGTTATAGTCTCTACTAAAACTTCTTTAGCTTTCTGGGTTGAGCGATCTCCTACTTGTACCTTTCAATATCGTTCTGAAGAGTTTATAGGTGGAGTTTTTCTTCCTCCAAAAAGGTTAGAAGGAACTTTGGTTGGAAGTTTTGGATTGGTTTTAACATATCTACCCTTTGGATCCCTAGGTTTGTTCATGACAGAAAAAGAAAAGAAAAAAAAAAAAAAACTACTATTGGATTTGGGGGAACCTATTATAACATATGCACAGGTTCTTACTTATCATCTTAATGTTCACCCGCCACCAAAACAACACTATTTTTCATAAACAATCTACTTCCTAATTGGTTTCTACCTTTGGACAACTCACCGGCAATGACACCAAAAATGATGGATAAAATATATGCCTAATTTACCTTGATTAAATTATCGACCAGGGCATGTAAACTTTGAGTTGCAACATAGTATGTGTCAAGATAGAAAGGAAACCAACTGCTTGTACATTCCTATCACTCCATTCTTTAATTGAACCCTAGTTGATAAAATGAAAGAGTAATATGTTCTAAGATTCAACATAAGACATGCAATTGATCATTCTGTTTTAAGAAAGAATATAGATCGATTATGATTTACAATGTGAGATTACTATGAACTCTACTAGAAAACAATTCTTAAGAAATAAACATAGCCACATTAAGATAATATAGCATTAAAATCTTGATCTACTTCTATACTAGAAAAGACAACAGCATTATACTGACAACATAGGGAATTGACATAAGAAATCCATATTAGAAATGAACACAGGAAATTGAGCAATCATAAGTATTTCTACACTTCAAAAATAAACAATATCATCTACTTATTCATGTTCAAATTATCATTCTCTAACGTCTCCGACGATGAATAACATCACGGTGACATCTCAACACAATAGTTAATTCAAATGGAATCAATTCAATGTTAATTTCTACAGAAATATGTGGAGTATGAACAAAACAGTCTACTAAAATATTTTCCATTAAGGAAATATGAGATACATGTTCCTGTGATTGATCAAACCTATGAACAACTCTTAAAATCGAAAATTACACTATTGTACTTGAATAATAAATGCTTCAATGAAATTATGCTACTATACTTTAAATTAGAGATACCTATGCTAATGTACTTTAAACAAGAAGAATAATAATTATACATCCCTGCAGAGGTTAGTTTAATCTATTTTAATTACATAGAAGATTTGTGTTTAAAGCATAGTGTAAGTAATTAAAGTGAGTAAATACAGTGAGATTACAATCAGAAAAGAGTGATTAACACAACTAAGATGCACAAAGGAGTTATAAAGAAATGAATGCATAAGAGAGATTATAACAGTAAAGAGAGATTAGAACAATTATAAGTAAATAAAATATACAGAGGAATTATAAGGAAATGATTGTAAGAGGGAAATTAGAACAATTCCTACAAAAGAGAGGTTAGAAATATGAACAAACAAAGACATAAGACACACAGAATACTGGTGGGCCCCCCAAGAAGTTGTGGTACTCCAACTCAGGAATTGATCACAAACTCAGCTTAATTCATAAACTTGCATTGAAATGAAGAAGAGATCCAAACTTTGCATAGACTTCCTAAATTGTTTCTCTTGGTCAGTCATATCATGCTAGCGAGCTCAAGTATATAAAGATTCTAAGAGGTTGACCACTGAAAGGGTCTACTCTCTCTCAAAACCAGAAAATCATTTAGCTATTTTATTAATAGACAATGAGTCTTAAAATCGTAGCTCAAATATAGGATATAGATTTAACTATCTAAATCAAAATACAATAGGCGCCATAGCAAGAGGGAGATAATGGCTGAAAAACCCATGTTCTAGTTTCGCCCGAAAACACCCGCAAGTATGATAAAAACCAAATATGTTGTGCTCTGAGTTTTGTAATGAGGACCGAATGAAGGTCTGGATCACACCTTTTGCATGTTTAATAAAAAATAACAAATATTAAGCAATGACATTCATTTAATTAAACATAAATCTTATATTAAGCTATCAAATGAATGCAACACATGCCTCATTCATATTCCATATCAATTTGATGAAAATGACCTGATAATAATCTCAAGAAAGGAAATGGAGATACGAAATGCATGGTCATTGTGTACAAAAAGAGACTTATAGTAGGAAAAAAGTAGGCAAAACATGGAGTCATCAAATCACAAGAAAAGGAAACAAGAGACAACCCCATTTAATAGGGACTCAAGATTATTTATTAACAAGAAAAAATTTGTCTCTTACAGTCTCATTACATTACCAAACAATTTGGCATAGTTCTCATTTTGATTCAATGATTGTGTGTATGTTCATTGTTCCACGATGTGAACCCAAAACTGGGCATCCTTTCCTCTACTCTATTTCTCCTGCAGACATCCATGTTACGAGGAAAATCTCTCTATGGCATGGGGTAAACCACAACAAATGGAAATGACTGCAAAAATCAACTCTAATCGCAAGTGTGATATATCAAAAAATATGCTAACTAGACAGGATAAGGATCCTACCTTGTCCAAACGTTCGATGAAGTCCACCGTTGAGCACTCGACTCAAAGTGATACACCTGCAACTTGTTCTCAACAACCAAGAAATGCAAGCATATGGTGATAATATATAAAGTTAGCACATTCAATAGCATAGTCCCTCAATATTCATAACAAATATTCCCATGGAATAAAAATTGAAATATTTGCAAGACATTAATTGGACGAGAAAAGAGTATTTCTATTAAAATGTAATCAGCAGAAGTGAATGAATTTCAAACTTCTATGTCGGCACGGTTTGGAACTGAGAAACTAAGTCCCTTCCAGCTGGGCCTTCACCACTTCAATCCTCCACCAAAGGCAAGCTCATATAAGAGAGACAATGATGTTCTCAATCAAGTAAGGAAGAGCTTGGGGGCTGAACAATGTGTTCAGACTTAAAAGGAAAAAGGGTTGCAGACTCAATATGAAGTGAATAATTTCTCTAGACTAACTTTTCTCTCAAACTTGAATTCTTCTCCTCTTTTCCATAGCTAAGATATGGCCCGTTAATAGCTTTCAAATATAACTGAAGGGTCGAGTCGAAACGTTTCCAATATATGGAAGGTCAAGGATCATGGAGCATGTGACGTGACATGGAAACCCAACACTATTTTTTTAATTTTGGGCACAAAACACAATGTACGCGGGTTGTAATGGTGAAACCTGCATATACGCATGTTGTATAATAGTTAGGGTACGTTTATGTGGAAAAATATTATTTTATCTCTGGGAACTACAAAAATGGACTTCAAATCTGCATAGGGAAATGGAAAAGGCCTTCTGAGCAAATTTGCATAGGGTGAGGAAAATCTTGCTATAACAGATGCTCCCTAATGTACCAAACAGATTTTCATGGCCATGAATAGGAAATACAAAGGTGGCTACATGGCATAGGTTGTCATAGTCACAAACAAGGCCCAGTAAAACAAGTCTCAAAATCAATATGAAGATATTTGTATATAACGGAATACAATCTGATCTCCCAGATCACTGAAGTCACATAGGTATTGGTCCAATGAAAGATAGCAATAACTCAGGAAAGATGCTACTATGAGATGATGTATTCAAGTCTTCTACATGATCTACCAAAGGTGCAAGTCCACATCATGTGAATAAAGGAATTGAGGTCGAACACAATGAGACTTCATTTGATTAACAGTCATTAAGGTATACTATTAACAAACGCGAGAAAACCTACCAATAATGAAAGTAGGTATCAAGGCATCGAGTACATTCTTACAAGTGTGAATAAAGGTGTTGAGGTCGAACAATTGAAGAATCCATCGATCAGGAGACATTGATGTATTCCCAATTGTTGATGGCGAGAGAACCTGCCACTGATGACTGCAATCCTCTAGGTACTCATAGGACTCTAGGTCTCCTTTCCATAATAGATGGGATGAAGTCAATGGAAGGAGACCCACTGAAAGGAGAGAATTGAGGCATATCTCATCACTCAGCATGAGTTACAAATTAGGAGCTTGATGATTTGGAGGAAATCGAAAAAATAACATGTTCATGAACCAATGACCTTCTACATCTTTCACATGTGTTAGATGCAATAGGTACATGAAAAAGACCCTCTTAATAGCAACCAATAAGTAAAACTGTTGACAAAGGAGAGGAAACCACCAATAAGGCTAATGGCATCCAAGACACTGCATGAATCCCAATGTGTGAATAAATTTATTGTCATTGAACACAAGGGAAACCTCCCAGTCAGTGACCAATGATGAAATGTCGATTGTTGGGTTCAAGGTTACCTACCAATGATGAAAGTAGGACCAAGGTGCATGATAGGACTGGAGCTTCATGTAATTCTGAGACATATTGAGGGTATGGCTGACATGCAAAGTCAAGAGTTCTAAGGAATTGATGACACAGGTTGATAGACATCCTTTGAACAAGAGCATGAGACATATGGAAGACTCTGGAAGCATAGACTCAATGATGAAACTTTGTGATGCAGGAGGCACCAATCAAAATCTTCATAGGGACTGGAAGAGTAACCAGTCGGGGGAGTAAACTCTAAGTAACAAGCTCAGCTTCCTAAGGTCATGCTAAACCCAAAATTTTGATGAAACATGGACTCAAAAGTTTTTTTCTTTGTTCAAAGGTGACACGACTACTGCCAATATAAGATAATATTATTTTCCCACCCGAATTTTTTGTTTTTTATAGTCAAATGAATGCTATGATACAGAGGAGGAAACTAGTGTCACAAGTAAGCAACTAGTTCCAATAGTGGAACATACCTATTCTCAATGCAAGGAGGTGCATGCGAGAGATGGAGACTCGGGGGAATGTTTCCTCTTGGGTATGGTGTGTCAAGATACAAAGGATATAAACAAGGCTCTTCTTGGTTGATGATGCAAACTACTAAGGTGATTGGATTATAGTGCGAAAGAGAGAACCAACAATAGGCTCAATACTGCAAGCAAGAGAATGAGATGCAATTACAACTTAACGCCACAAAATTTCCTTTTTCGTAATATTAGTCTACTTGGTTTGAAAAAGGGGTAAACTTACACAAAATAGACATCCTTTCAAATCCAATTTACGAGTGTGAAAGATACAAGTTCACTCGAGAATATTTTCGCTTTTTGAGAGAGTCGAAAAAGAGCTTAAACCATAATCATGGGGAGTTTTCTAAGTGACACATCATGGGGGAGGCCAGGTCTCCCCTGCAAGACTTTTTTCGAAAGTCAAAAACTCACAGATAGCTAACACAAGCTTGGGAAAACCCAAATATTTCCAAGTCGAGGAGGATAAAATACTTGTAGAGGTTACCTTATCTACAATATATCGAATAATTTTCCTTATCTGGAAGGGTGTAGAAGAAGGAAGTCAAGGCTCTACAAGATCATTCCAATCAAAGGAAACCACCCTAGGACTTGGAGGGAGCGTGCTCAAAGAAAGTAGAATGCTCCCTTGTTCAAAAGGTATAGGACTAGAAATTCTAAGGACATGTTCGAAGGAAACATCACCCTCCAAAATAAGAATGGTATTGACCGAAGATTGCATCGGCAATGTCACTTCCTTAGGCTTGTCACTCTCCAAGAGAAGAGTGGGATTGTCCGAATATTGCATCGGCACGACCACTTCTTCAACTATTGGTTGAATAGGATGTGAGACAACAAGGTCAAGAGATGCATTACCCCCAAAAATAGGAGTGGTTTCGGCCAAATTTTTCATCGACACGACCATTGGTTGAACAGGATGTGAGACAACAAGTTCAAGAGATGCATCACCCCCAAAAAGAAGAGTGGTTTCAACCAAATATTGCATCGGCATGACCGTTGTATCAACCAAAGAAGGTTGGGAAACCAAAGACGACTCAGAACCCGAAGGGCCCCCAAGAAATGATCACGCTTCTTGTACCACAACAATAGCATGGCACAAATGAGTAAGGTGATCTCCTTTGCAAAGCCTACAAAGGAACTTGGGATTATGTCTTACATGTCTAGGCTTCTCAATCATATGAATGCCCCATGCATGACTTGTAGTGGCTGGTGACATGCTCCCAACATGACTTGTAGAGGCTAGTAGAAAATATCCAACATGACTTGCAGAGGTTGGTGATGAATGCCCAACATGACAAGTAGAGGTTGGTGATGAACCTAACTATTAGAGGTTGATGATGAATCCCCAACATGACTAGAAGAGGTTGGTGATGAATCCCCAACATGACTAGAAAAGGTTGGCGATGTATGTGCAGTGTGACTAGATTTGTGCCCCCAACATGACTTGCAGTGACTGCTTCCTGGTCTTCAACATGACTTGCAGAGGTTGTCGACCAATCTCCAACATGACTAGCAGAGGTTGGTGATATAATGCCAGTATGACTTGCAGTGATTGGACTGGTAGCGGTTGGTTGCGGCATCTGAGACCAAGGTTCTGGGAAAGACTGGTTTTGAGAAATTGCAGGCCAAGAAGGGTTCTGGTATACACCATGGCCATGTCCGGCAGGAAAGTATCCTCCTCCAAACTGATTCATAAAGGGTTGTAAGGGCATTTTCATCGAGGAATTCACTTGCAAAGAGAAAACGACATGAAAAGGGTTACTTATATGAGGATATATGTTGCCCTCGAATGAAGGAACTTCATGAAGGGGGTTGCCCATACTATAAAACTGACTCCCCCCGGATGAAACACCAGAGGACAAATGGAGGTCCACCATTGGAAAAGCATTCATAGGAATCAACATAGCAGAAAAAGGATAGATGGATGGGATGTAATAAGTAGAATGACCACCCATTTGAGCACTTGCTCATGGAAAAGTGAAGCTAGGATTGTGTTATCTCCCAAAATAAAACCGTCCTTTTGGTCGAGTTTTGTTGTGGATAGCATGGCTATCGGTAGTTGCCTCAATTCATTTTTGAGTCTTTATAGCTGCAAAACTTAGGTTTTGGTTTTTGTCTTAGAAAATAATATGATCCATAAAGTCTTCTTTTCAAAATTTGCATAATTCACTTTCAACAGCTAACGTGTGTCCAAAAGTTGAGTGTTAGCTGTGGAAAGTGGCAACTTTCAGCAGCTAAGGAGCGCTTCTCATAAGTTTGTACAATGTTGAAAGTGGTGAATTTCAAAATTTCCAACAATCAGTTTCACAGGTCGTGCGCTGAGGAAAGTGAAGGCTTTCAACAGCAAAAAGGGGTTCTCCACAGGATCATGCGCTGGTGAAAGTAAAGACTTCCAATAGCTAAGGATAAGTTCTCACATGGTGGAGCGCTGAGGAAAGTGAAAGCTTTCAACAGCTAAGGAGCAGTTTGTGCAGGATCGTGCACTGGTGAAAGCATTTCTTGGTCATCATTGTAGTTGGTTGAGAAATTGCTGTCAAAATATCCTTGATATGCTCGGGTTGTTTGCTGTACACTGAATGTTCTCATCTTGAACAACATTTCTCTTTTGACTGACACAACACTTGTCCACCTTGCAAATGGATGTAGATCATTTCAAATATTATCATTAAAAGAGATGTTCATTCAGTGATGATCGGTTGTTGCATTCATCAATGCTTCAGGGAATTTCTTATTTGATCTTTCCCTCCCTAATGTAAAAGAGATTATAAATCATACTATCCTTGTCCGTGTGAGCAATACCCATGGAACTTTGTTAAGTTTAGATATCTTTGGTGGGGTTTAAACTTCTCAGCAAGGTGGAGAAAATGGTTCTATTGATGGGAAGCATCCTTATGGGGAATATCCTTCGAGGACTCTCTTTGTAAGAAACATTAACAACAATGTTGAACTTTCAGATGCCGAGTTTAAAATGGGTTGCACAGGTGTTCTCAAAAGAGCTCAGCCCGGTTTTCAGTTTGCAAATGTAAAGGTGTCAAATTCTAGGGTGTTGATGTTAATGCGTATCATTATACATGCCAAGTGCCCGAGATTACAAAGAGCAGGAGATCACGCATCAAGTGATCTGAACAAATCTTGCATGTCCAATTTGTTTTCAAACAGCAAAATTATAGCCATGCGCTCAGCCAAGTCAAACATTTCCAACTAAACCTCGATCTAAGGAGATTTTCATCAAGCTACAGGGTTTTGCAAGTTTGTTGACAGCAGATCGATGGCATTTTCTTTTATCTGAAGGAATCACAAGAAAAGAGAAAGGAGGCAATACTTACCCTGCTAATTTCTGGCTTGTCATCAGGAAGATTGGGCAGCAGGACAAAAAACTTTGTGGATCTATTCAGGAAGATTTAGGAATGCCTAAACCAGTTTATACCTCTAAAAGTCATTCCAGACCAGCAAGTCGTGCTGCTTATGATGAAATTGATGATCGAGTAAGAGTGATCGAGGCACAGCTTGCTAATTTACGTAATACCTCTATATATCCTCTCTCAGGATTGGATATGGCGCTTGTTGAAGGCATGTGATCCCATTCAGCAGCACCATGTCTTACCAGAAAAAAAAATCCAACTCCCGAGTTCTTTCAACAGCACAAGACCTCAGCCCAATAGCATATCACATTGTTTGGTGTGCAGAACCATTTAGAGTTTTGAATTGCAAATGGAAAGAATGATACTTAAACTTGTAGGGAACTTTTCAATCCCTTCCCGAGCTCCAAATGAAGATCTGAAAACACCATTGGATAGCTTAGATTCTCTATATGTCGATCGACTAATCATACATGAAAAACGAATTTTCTATGATCGAGAAATTCGTTTTTGAAAATCTGCCCGCTTTCAACAACGCAAATCGATATTTTATGACCCGTTAGCTGTTGAAAGTGGCGACTTTCAACAGTGTAGGAGCATTTTTTTACGGGCTATGTGCTATGGAAAGACTGTAACGGCCAGAATGTTACAATTTTCACCCAGATCTGGAATTTTCAAATTAAAAGCAGATGAAACCTTTTGGACTAGACAGGTGGTGGATTATTCCATCAAATCCAAAGGCTATTTTGGGAAAGACAAGTCAAAAGAGGAGTCTTTGGTTAAGTTTTGGCCATTTCTGAAGGCAGAGTATTAGGAATAAATAGAACAGCTCATCAAATTCGAATTTGTAATCTTTATGATGCCAAACGGAGGAGCCTTGGAAGGCTAGTCATCACTTCACCAATTGTTCGAACAGATATTGGACCAGCACATGAAGATCACCCTCATTTTGAGGATTTATCTCAACATTTATGTAAATTAGTTTTCTTTACTGTTTTTAGCAAAACAGATCCATATTTTTAGGATCTGAGAACATCTTGTAAAAACTATAAAGCCACATTCTGAAGACTAAGAAGGGGTTCGATTTTGGATACTGTAATACACTTTTGTACTCAGATTTTCATTGCTAATATAGATCACAGGTTCCTTTCCATTTTGGTATCAGTTTTTCATATTTCTTCTTAACTGTTATTTTGTTGTCAAACCTTGAATAGCTGTTATCCTATTGTTTGGTTCATGACATTATAATCAGTTTCTTTAGTTGTTTATTAGACCCTTCTTTGCACTGGTTTATAAACAATCTTTTCTTCATCCACTAAAATCTATTTTGTTGTTTAACCAATCTTGGAGAGCACTGTCTATTTGTTTACCATTTGATGTCTGAATGCTATTAGATGAATTGAGTTATCCCATTGATCCACCTTTACAAAATACAAAAACATTCATTTCTTAAGTTACCAAGCACCTTTGGTCTGCAACCACAAAGGGTTTCTTGGAGTGATAACAGATTGGATCCATAGGAAGGAAGATTCCAACCTCCTACCGTAAGAGTTGGTTGAGGGATATGACTTCCACCAAATAAAAAGGGATAATAAGGAGGCAACATGCCCCCAGACCCAAAACTAGGATTCACATAAGACGACGAGACAGAGGATGGAAAGTGAGAATACATGTCTGGCATACCATGAGAAAAATGATTAGAGGCCCAAGGTCTTGGTTGAGTATCATGATTCGGCGTACCACTTGGAAATACAAAAGGATTCATCCCCATGGAATGAGAAAATACCATGGGCTGGGTAGCGCTAATTGAGGGATATAAGGGGACTCCACTATCCATAATAATGAAAAATCACGACACAATACAAAATACTAAGGCCAACTAATAATCAGAGAGCACACCAAAGTAAATAAAAAAAATGCCAATGCACACAAAGAAGATATAATGGTTGAAAAGGGGACTCCCTCACTAAAGTAGTTATGCCTAGCCCAAGAGGGGCATGAGACTTCCTACAAAATATCGAAGGTATCAGAATCAATTATAAGGGACCTTGTGGGCTTAACAACCAGTCGGTCATATCCCCTCAGAGAGGTAATCCTCCATAAAGGTTGTGTGTTGTCCGACCCTTATCTGACCCAGGGTACCTGCAGAATAACCCTTTCAAGTAACCTATGTGGTACCTATGTCAATCAACTAAGCAACCACAATATAACTAATGCGTAGGTGAACAGTCGTAAGTCAAGTCTATAGTATGGGCAGGGTAACAAAGCCTGAAACCTTGAAAGCACCACCTCTCACAGAGGTAAAGGTACTAGCAATATCCCCATATGCGAATAGATCCCCAGAAATATATTTGACGCTAAGAAGGTATTGGGGGATATCCCCTCAACCAACCTCACGCGACCTCGTGCTTAAATCCAGTGTAAGCGGAGCCTCCTGATGTCACCAATTATACAATGGATTTCACCACTCCCTTAGTCCGACACATATGTTGATTTAATAGCCTTGGAGAAGTTTACTCGCAAAATCATATTCCAAGGCTCTAAATCCTAAGCTAGTTTGTGCACCCTAAAAAATAAAATCATTTCTAATCAATTTTAAATTATCAGCGTTGCTTTTAGTGGCCTTGCTTACTCAAAAAAGGTGTGGTAGTGAAACTGATGATGTTATGACTCAACAAGTAAAATAAATGAATATAAATAGCATGCAAAGTCGTAACTTCAATTCCCAATAAATGATAAGCTTTTCAATATGCAATTTTCAATTTAATTCTGCAATTCAAAATAAAATGCAACATTTCTATACATGTACTAAGATCAATGATAAGAACACAAAAGATCAAATGCTAGTAATGCAAAATGCTTAATATTTTTGTATTTTCAATATAAAAGAATGAAAATGCAAGGACTGAACAACAGCTTGATATAAATATTATACTGAATGAAATCAAAGACAAACCAAGTAGGATATCAAGAAGAAAACACCCAACCCAATATGCAAGGACAATCAATGAAAAGGATGATGAGAAAGGCACCGCCCGAAAATTCAACAAAAGAAAGATTTCCTATCACTTTGTAGGTACTTAACAGTCATAACAGAGACCTAAGAAGACTCAACAACCATCAAAACTTACCCAACAAACATTAAACTCAACAACCAAGCACACAAGAAATATGTGCGTGATTGTTTAGGAGAAAATCGCGTATATACGCTTCTTGCAGAAGGTTAGCATGCGTATGTACACGATTGTCAGGTAAAAACCCGTGTATATGTACTAAAACACTACCAGGTCAAGGGTAAGGCTAAGAAACTTAGAGTTGCAAAGAAAAAAAGTTTCCAAGCAATCAGACGACAAGAAACTCAATATAAATGAGAGCAATCAAAGGAGAAAAACACTCCAAACCCTGAAAAGAAGATTCTATCCCTAGTATGGTCGCCAATTCTATTACGAGGAAAAACTCTCGATGGCATGGGGTAAACCACAATAGATGAAAAATGATTGCAGAAATCAACTCTAATCCCAAGTATGCTATATAAACAAATATGCTAACTAGACAAGATAAGGATCCTACCTTGTCCAGACGTTCGATGAAGTCCACCATTGAGCACTCGAGTCAAAGCGATACACCTGCAACTTGTCCTCAACAACCAATAAATTCAAGCATATGGTGATAATATATAAAGTTAGCACATTCAATAACATAGACCATCAATATTCATGACAAATATGCCCATGGAATAACAATTCAAATATTTGCAAGACATTAATTGGACGAGGAAAAAGTATTTCTATTAAAATGTAATCAACATAAGTGAATGAATTACAAACTTTATGTCGGCATGGTTCGAAACTGAGAAACTAAGTCCCTTCCAGCTGGGCCTTCACCACTTCAATCCTCCACCAAAGGCAAGCTCATATAAGGGAGACAATGAGGTTCTCAATCAAGTAGGGAAGAGCTTGGGGGTTGAACAATGTGTTCAAACTTAAAATGAAAAAGGGATGCAGACTCAATATGAAGTGAATAATTTCTCCAGACTAACTTTGCTCTCAAAGTTGAATTCTTCTCCTCTTTTCCATAGCTCGGATATGGCCCATTTATAGCCTTCAAATAGAATTGAAGGACCGAATTGGAACATTTCCAGTATATGGAAGGTCAATGATCATGGATCATGTGACGTGACATGGAAACCCGACACTATATTTTAATTTTGGGCACAAAACCTTATGTGTGCGGGCTTTAATGGTGCAACCTGCGTAATACGCATGTTGTATAATAGTTAGGGCGTGTATATGTGGAAAAATATTATTTTTAGCTCTAGAAACTGCAAAAAAGGACTTCAAGTCTGCATAGGGAAATGGAAAAGGCCTTCTAAGAAAATTTGCATAGGGTGAGGCAAATTTTGCTATAACAATCCCTTCTTTGTTCCCTCTCTTATATATGTCTCTCCTACGTCAATGTTTGAACCTCCTTCTCATTTTCCTTTTATCCTCTCATTTATTGGAAGCCAAACCATCCCCCCAATCATTTTCCTTCTTAATCATTTCTTATCTTCCCCACCAATATGCATTGGACGTTAGGTAGTTAAAACGGTCCAAATTCTCAACCATTTTCTAAATGTGCATTGGGAACTAGACAACTATGACGGTTAACTTCTTTAAACTATTTCAAGTGATTTTTCTTCCATCACACAGTTGGCCCACCAATCGTTATGAAATTATTACAAGACATGTGGATTTATGACACACATGATCCCTAGAACTCTAACATAATTTCAACATGCCTAGAGTTGTAGCACTTGCAGCCCGATGTTAGGGACTTAACCCCTCACGTAGATAGAATAATATATTTTCCATGCAATAAAGGTCAAAATTAGTTAATAGGGCCTAAATATATTTTCCATGTAATAAAGGTCGACATTAGTTAGTAAGGCCTATTTAATAAATGTGAACAAGTCAATATAAGAAGACCTAATAGAAGCTTTCGCTTCTAGAAAGATCTTCCTCTAGAATGTTATTTAGAAGACATAATTAGTATAATAAGAGTAGGAGGCATGAGAAAGATTGTCTTGAGAATTATTGTAATAGAGCTCTTCCCTACTAGAGGTTTCCCCCTCGAAGAGAAAAGTGAATATTGCTTTCTTTGAATAAAGGTATTATTTTTGGTGTTTCTCTTCTCATATTTTGTTGTTCCGTTGATCTCTGTTGAATATTCATGTTTTTGCATATTATATTACAACTAGTACCTTACAAGTGGTATCAGAGCACTTTCCTTGGTAGGAATTGTGGGTTAATTTTTTTTCAGGGTAGAGACGTGTTCTGATGTCTTTAAACTACAATGATATTTATTTCAGTGCATAAAATCCTCGATCGGGGAAGCATACACGTAGGAAATAAAAGAGGTTTTTAAGCTCACATTGTTGGACACCTTGTAACCCTTGTTGGTACCCCTTTGAGTGGTAGTGCATTAGACAACTCTTGTATATGAACTTTCTCTTCCAAGTACCTCTGGTATATCGGGAGCCCCCATAGGTATCCTAAAACTAGCCATAGATCAACTGATCAACTGCCTGACTGTTATAGTGCCACCAAGAACAAAACTTGGGAAGATACTCTCTAGTACATGGGTAATCAGGTAGTACAACTAAGGATAAATTATATCATCCTTATTGTATTCCCTAGGATATTGGGTTGAGTACTATTGTTCGACCTCGCATGTATATCAGAGAGTTATAGAAAAAGTAAAACCCGCGTCTGTAGGAACCGTGAAAACCATAACCCTTGGGATATAAACATAATAGAAAGGGAACAGACAATATCTATTGTCATGCAACCTTTCCTCCTGCATTTTGGTTGCGAAATTACTTCACATTTTTCCAGTTAAGAACTTGGGCATTTCGAAACTGAAGTATTATTAAGATCAGAGTATAACTCTGTAGGAGTAAGAAAAAAGTTTGGGTCCTGCCTACACCCTCATTTGAGACCTATCTCAATGGATTTTACATTTCTCTCTGATCATTGTGATACCTATCATTCTTAAACTTTTTTCTACCTCGTGGACCCATACCCTTCCTGGTACCCTTATTTCCCAATTATCCCATTGGGTTCCTCTCATTTCCCTGATCATAATGGTATATATCAGTTATCTTTTTTTTTGTCCATAGACTCGCCCCTCATTCCCTCATGGCTCCCACCCAACAAGAAGAAACCAATCAGAAACTGAGCATTGACCTTACTTCCCTTCAAGCCAAAGTGCATAATGACATTCCTGTCATTCGTGCCTGTTATCCCCCATTTCTAGGGATAACTAAGGAGATGATGTATTGAGGCCCTCAGTTTGCAGACATGGAGTACCGAGAGACATACCAGTAAGCAAAGCCCCACATCGCACCACCCATCAACATAAGATCGATGGATTCACCATTCACCACACCATCTTGTCTCACAGAGGACGGCAGGTGTTGCTCCATGAGGTAACAATTCCAACATTGTGGTAACAATCATTTTAATATATGAATCATTTCAATACATTTCAAAGGTTTCTTCCTTGATTTTGAAAACGTTTACTTGGAAATTATGCTATTTTCCCTATTTCACCTTGGTGGTTGACATTGTGTCCTAGTAAGTTGTCACCCTTGGGGAAAGGGTTGCTACTAGGGGGTCTCCTTAATGAGTCATTGTACCGCTCCCACGTGTACTTGCCAATTTTAGTGCTTCTCCCATTTGTTTCTTCATATTTTTGGTTTTTGAGCCTCATTGATCCAAGAAGGGCTTGTACCTCATTTCATGGGAAGAAGGGACTAAAGGCCCAAAGAGTTTTAGCTAGCAAAAGATAAAATTGAATCATAAACCTTCCATATGCTCACCCATGGATCCTGAGAACAATGAAATGTTTCTCACAAAAAATATGATGGTACCTGTAAAACAAATAACTAATTAAACATGTCAACCAAGGTAGAGCGTGTGTGGGAAATGTTTTTCATGCTTAGGTAGAAGTCCCACACATCATCTTCAACTTGGGGAAGCATAGTGTGACCAGGGTAGAGTTAAGGTGGGAAATTTTTTTCATGCTTAGGTAGAAGTCCCACTTTAACTTCAACCTGGGAACCTGGGAATGGAAAAATCATGCATCGCAAACGAAGGGAAACACACCCTCTACAAAGTCACCCATAAATGAGACAATATGAGCCCTTATATGTCAAGAAACCTCATGCCCAAAAGTATTACCCCTATCCACCCCATACTCTTCACATCACTTAGAGAGGGTCCTCCTGAGAAAGACTCCTTAACTTGGGGAATGATTCACCCAATAGGTCACCATGACAACCCTCCCATACCTAAATTGGGCAAGTTGCATAAGGTCTTTGAGAATTTGTTTATTTTGAGAGGGGGGATTTGATTCACATGTGAGGGTGGTTATTTTATTATATGTGTCTCACTTGACATGATGTTTGTGACTTGTGAGACCTTGGAGGGTGAATTTTCTTGTCTTTGCAGGGCCTTGATAGGTGGAAGACATTTTGTGAAAGCAAAAGGTCAATTGGACCTTCACTTGGGGCTTGAATCCCATAGGATGGATGTTGTGCCTACTCTCCTTGGATAGTTGGATGATAGACATTTCCTTTGGAGACATGAGAGAACACTTGAAGGAAGCAGAGATATCCCCCTTGTTGCCCAACGTTTGACCTTGCAGGCTCAAAACATCACTTTTAGGGCATGACATCACTCTCGGGGCTAGGGTTTTGGTAATGACGATGATGATTTGATGATGACTTGGCACCTTTTGATGGAGAGAGAGACTACTTCCATGCATTGGAGCACTAGGTGGCTTGGTCCATGGACTTGGGAGGACCAACGCCTTCTTCTAGAGGCCAAATCATCTCATTTGGAGGCTAATTAGGGCTTGACGTCACCCATTAGGGGATTATTTTTTGTAAATTTGAATTTTGAAAATGTAAAGGGAAAATTAGAGGAGGTCGACCTCCCTAATTTTGTTTTACCCTAATGTAATGTGAACAAACTTTAATAGCAATACCTCTTATAAATAGAGGCTTGCTCTTTTCATTTTGACATAACAATCTCACTTGATAATTACACATACATGGCTGAAAATTTCGCCCCTCTTGGGAAAATACCGTATCTCTCTCTTTGATGTTATTTGAATGCTAAAAATTGTCTTGTGGAGCTAAAGTGGTGTGCTATCTCTTGGATTCTTGTCTCTTTCTATGTGATGGAATGTTCTTGGTAGATAAGGGTTTATCTTGCTATTTTCTTGGAATTGGTAAGGAATTTATGCATATTGTTGGTATTTCTTTATTGTTTCATGGTTATTATTTTTTAAACCCTTGGAGGAGTATAAGGGCATACACCCTCCACCAAGATTAATCATAATTTTTATTGGATAAGTTATTTCAAAAAGTTGCTAAGATGAGTAAAAAGGCTTACACCCTCCTAAATTTACCTTGTTGTGTTTGATTGCTCTAGGGAGTAAAATGGCCTACACCTCTAGAGAAGTAGTATATATAACCTTACACAAGAAGACTCCATGACCCATTGACAAGGAACTAATCTTAAATTTTCAATGGAGAAATAAAATCATTGCATTGGTATACGTGAAATTGAGAGATATTGTATTTGTTCAAGTTGGAATATTTTCTAAGTGTTATAAGCATGCTTATACCCTAAAGGTGTCTACTTTGGAAAAGAAATTCTCTTGATGCAATTAACTTAATGATGCATCCATTAGGTCTGCATCAAAACTCACTTTCTTTTATCTATTTCTCATTTCTCCACCGCTGAAATTTACTTGTGAACCTAGATTACTCTTCTACTACTCATTGGCTATTTTTTTGACGGATTACTTGTTAGTTTCTATGGTTTGAATTTGATGCTGTAGAATATGTTTTCTACAGACACTTGGATGTAATATTAACTTGTTGATAACACCTAATAAACATCCCTAAATTCCATTAAAGTCTTGTGCTATTCAGTGGAAGTTAAACTAGACATTGCTAGCTTAGTTTCTAATATATTTTACTTGCTTTTTGGTAACATATTTTGCAACCATTTGCTAACTTAATTTATTGATATAAATATTATAGATTTCTGCAATTTATGAAAGAAATATTTCCTTTCATTTCCCCTTGATATAGGTTTGGTTTTACGATCATTTGTCTTGTTTCAGGAAGGTCTAACATTGTCTTGCGGGTGAAAAACACCTGGAAACCATCCACCCTCATTCAAGACTCTTCTCCAAGACATCATTCCACTTCAAAATTGACCTATAAGGGATTCATTGGTCATTCTACCACTTTCCATCTCAATCCCCCTAGGGTCACCGAGATTCCTCCCTTGTGGTTATGTATCATCACTAAAGCGAGGGGAGTATCTATCTAAGGATACAGTGAGTAGTTACTCCCATATTTGTCTCACTCATTTGGATTGGGTCAGGATTTTCCCAACCTACAATATGTACGATAACAATGACAAAATGGAACACATCCAAGAAAAACTCAGTAATCAAATTGTTAAATTCAATTCCACTCTCCAACAATTCATGAACAAATTTTAGGTCCCTTCCTCCTCTAACCCACCTCTCTATACTGAAGTTGTTGACTCCAACCAACCTCTACACTCTCATTCCAACTCCCTACCTCGTGACCCTCATATTCCCCGAGTCGAGGTGAACAAATTTCATGGTTTTGATCCACAATCCTAGGTTACTAAGATGGAACACTATTTCTCCCTCCATGGAATTACTGATGAGTTGACCAAGTTTCATTACAACCATATCTATTTGGATCCAGAATGATGGAAAAGGTGGCAATGGTGTCAAAATGAATGTCAAGGGTATGTTTCTTAGACACAGCTTGTCGTTGAGTTGTATGAACACTTTGAAACAGACACCCACCATTTAGGATGCCTAACCAAGTTGAAACAGTATGGAACAGTGGAATATTTTTATCGTTGCCTCAGTTTTTTGAACGGAGTGTTATCACTCCAGGAAACTCTCCTAGTTTGTATCTCAGAGATGTCTGGTAACTTAACTATTTTTGTAATTATTTACTGAATAATGGGTGTGGGGTTGGATCAAGATGAATGTCTAAATCATTAGATTGTAATCTTCAAGACAGTCTAGTTAGATTCAAACAATACAAGGCCTTCAAGAACTATTATTAGATAGGTTTGTAAATCAGATGGATAGAAAACCAATCAACTAACCAGAACATACATAAATCATATATATGATGGGTCAACAAACTAGCAGTGGTTTCTTATGATTCTTTTTTAATAATCAAAGGTAAGATGATAGTTACCATAGGACATTTAAACAGAGACAAAGAAATAAATTCAACTCATAGGCATAGAATAGAAATGAAAAGAAAATATGACAATAACAATGAAAGAAACATGCAGGTTGAATATCTTAAAGAAAGTGTATGTATCACAATAACAATAGAGTCTAGAACTCAAAGTCAAACCTTTCATTCTTCCAATATTTTTGGCTTTATAGCCTTTACAAACAGTTTCAAGATCCTAGGATACTGGATTGAATTTTGCCAAAAATAGAAAGTCAATTATTGGCCTAAGAAAATAGGCAAAGATCCTATAAAATAGGTCAATTCATATTCTTGGGTGATCTTCATGTCCTTTAGATTATTCGATAGGTGTAGTAAGCCTTCCAAGGCTGATGAATTTTCATGAGATATGAGAGAAGTCGAGAATGACACCTGCTGACAATAAAACAGTTATGTCCCTGAAAATAGCTAACCAATTTTGATATTTCTGCATTTTAGAGCATCTCCAAAATCAAAAAAGACTCTTTATAAGGATGTCATTAGTTATTGTCTATCGATTGGAACTATTCCTAAGGCTTTTGGACAAGGAAAACCTGGATCTGTGCAAGAATACTAACGTTCTGCCCTGTCAGTGCTTTTGGTAGTTAGAATAGAAAAAATATGGACCAATTAGCTACCGAAAGATCTACTTTCGGTGGATAATGAACAATCGAAATGTTCACCTAAGCCACCGAAAGTTCTGTCTTAGTGAAATTATCAAAATACCTTTTGTCTTAGCTTTGAAATGCCTTAGGACTGATCTTTTGAGGCTTCTGCACCTTGCTCAACTTCTAGAAAGCCTATAGGACTGTTGGCTACCTCTGGTTCATTGCACTGAACTGCTACCTCTACTAGGGTTTCAAGAGTAGCATGTGTTTGAGACTGGTGTTTTGAGGACATAGCTTGCTTCCTTAAAGCCCTGACCTTTTTCTTCAAGTCCTGAGCTACTCTCCATAAGTTGTTGTAATCTTTTACAATCTTGTCCTTCTTTTTCTTTTCCTTTATGCTTTCATGTGCAAATATTTATAAGGCTGAGTTGCTTTCTGCAAAATTCTTCGATAGGGTTTCATATTTGGTTTTAATTACCCTTTCTAGCACTTCTTGTTGAGCTAACTTCTTTTTAATCTTCTTGATTTCCTTTGATTTACTCTACTTCACTTTTTTTCTAGATGAGGCATTTGCAACTTGTAGTTCTTGTTCTTCTTGGGGTGTAGGTGATGGAAGATCTTCATACCTTGTTGTGAATACATTTACATATATTGAATTTCCATGCCCTATGGCAACTGAATCTTCATGCCCTATTTCAATCTGGTGCTCTTAATCCTCTGAGTCTGTGTAGGGAAGATTAATAATTTTCTTGTTCACTGGGGGTTCTTCGGCCTTCTCTGTTTCACTACTAAATTTTAGTTTCTTATTAGTTTTATTAATCTTAGAAGAAGGAGAGGGATGGTTAACTGGAACTAGAGAGATAGCTCTCATCCTCCTCTTTCCACTCCTAGGAGTAGAAGACTTCTTGGAATGAGGACTCCTTTTACCCTCTGGATGTACATCAATCCGAAAATCATTCCAGAACAAGTAATTCCATTCTTTGTTTCTTCTCTGCAACAGCTCATAAACCAAGAGTTTAATCAAACCATGGTGGGATAGCTTGGCTGCAACTTTACTGGGCTTAGCCTTGACCTGATGAGCCATCTTAGATAAGCTTCTATGGAGATAATAGGGAAGATTGAGTGGGTTTCTACCAGTGAAATGATTCATGAGTTTGAAATGGTAAATCATCACCCTATTATATCTACCTTCACAAGTTATATAAACCAGAATGGCTTTTAATAATTGTTTCCATTTCTCTTCAAGGAAAGACACAGGAATGTCTTTCTTCCATACCAAACCCTTGTGTTATGGTTTCAAGTAGGACATGAATTCAACATTATTGTGACAATGGTTTTGAACCAGTTTTCTCCAATCCTGGGAATCTCTGTCACCTCATCTATGAGGGATTCATCCACCTGGAATTCATCTTGACCAATGATTGCATTCCTTCCATCGAAAGTCAAGAGAAAATCTTCTGCCACCTGCTGGTGAGAGCTCTGTAATTTTTTACAAAAATTATAGCAACTTGCATCCCTGAAAAGTTGGCATACCTCCGGGTGTGATTCCAAGTAACTAACGTCATCCAGCTCCTTCCTTAGAGTTGAACCTCCTTTCTTCATCTGTCACAGTGTTCATGTACACCTGCAATTGAAAAATTGAGTTTTGGGGGAAAATTACACAGCGTAGACTTAGGAAGCTTTGGCTCGGTTGTGACAGGGACGAGAAGTATGAGGTGTGCATTAGAACGTGGGGTTGATTACAAGGGATGCAAAAGAGAAGCTTAAGATTTGAAACAATCATCGTTGGTGACTGTAATGATGGGTAGTATGTAACCATGTGATCTGATGAAACAGCCATTTGAAAAGATTCAGTATATCATGCAGAGATCAGCTCCAAGTCTCTAAACGGTTTTCCTCATGTATTTTTGGCGGCTAATTGCAATCATAAAACCTTAATCCCGATGGTTTAGGCGTGTGAAAGGATGTGCTAACTCCTCCCACGCTCCTGCGATTTCAGTGGCTAAAATAGCCCTGAATTTCTTTGTTTAAGTTGTTGAAAGCTAAGGCTTTCGGTAGCTAAGAAGCACTTTTGAAGAAGCGCCTAAGCCACTAAAACCTAAGATTTGACTTAAATCAAATAAAAATGAAACTAAATGTTTTACCTAACTTTATTACATGCATAAAGCCCTAAAAAATGAGCTTTAAAAAATTTTAAAAAGTATTTTCAAATGACATCCTATCACCTAAAATAAAACAACTTGATTAATTAATTTGAGGAGATAACATTGGCTCCTATTGAGGATGAAAGCCTCCCTATGAGGTTTCAAGAACCATAGAACCAATGCCTTTCCTATAAGACAAAAATTATAACCTATCTACTAGTGTTTCCATTGGGCATGGAGTTATTTTGCAAAAACAAAAACTGAAAATAAAATTTACAATGGAAAGGCTTTGAAGCCTTAGATAAAATAGAGTTTCATAAAACCCCCATTGACTGGGCCACCAAACATTTCTTCACCTTCCAGACTTCGCAGAATGAAAGTGTTGTTGTGTTGTACTTGAGTTATCATGAAAGGACCGGTCCGCAAAGAGTCGAACTTTCCATGCTTGCCTTTATCTTGTCTGAGAGCATCCCATTTCAAAACCCAGTCACCAACATGAAAGTTGTCCACCTTTGCTTTCCTGTCAAAAGTATCCTTGATCCTCTTTTGATGAGCTTCTGATTTGTCCACCAATTGTTCTCTGACTTGTTGCAATTCTACTAAGTCAAGCATTCTTCTCACCATATCATTTGATTCAGTTTGTTCTTCCTGAAAGAACTTAGCCACTGGTAGAACTAGCTGAATGGGGAAAATGGCACCAGTTCCATAAACCAGTTTGAAAGGAGAAGTCCCGACAGATTTATTGATGGTCACTCTGTTGGCCCAAAGAGAAAACTTTAGTTTAGAATCCCAGCTCTTCTGATTCTCCTCCAACAACTTTCTGATGATTCTGACTAGACTCTTATTGGATGACTCGGCAAGGCCATTGCCTTGAGGGTAGTAGGAGGTAGAGTGTACCAATTGGATGCCCATTGACTTACACATGCCATCCAATGCATCAGTTTTAAAGGCTGATGCATTATCTGTCACTAGCCTTTTTGGGCAGCCAAATCTGATCAGGATGTTTTCATAGAGAAACTTCATGACAACTTGATGAGTGGCATTTCTAGTGGGCATTGACTCTATCCACTTGGTAAAATAGTCAGTAGCTACCAGGATCCACTTATGTTGAACACTAGATGAAGGATTAATCTTTCCTATCAAATCTAAGCCCCACTACTGAAAGGGACCATTCACCACAATAGGTCTCAGGGGCAGAGATTTGAGTTGTTTCTTCCCTATGAATCTTTGGCACTTATCACAAGATTTCACAAAGGCGCACACATCTGAAAAAAGAAAAGGCCAATAGTACCCATCCCTTAGGATCTTATGAGATGTGCTCTTCTAGTAATGATGGCCTCCGCAAAAACTTGAATGGAATTGATGCATGACTTCAGTTGACTCGTCTTTGTCCAAACATCTCAAGAGTAAACCAGAAGGATCTTTACAATAAAAAATATTATCAGTAATGCAGAATTTAATTGCTCTGATCTTAAGAGCTCAAGCTTGAGTCATGCTAAGTTCAGGAGAAACCTCCAACTTCTGAAAAAAATGAACAATACCTGAATACCACTCACATGAAGACAAATTCTCAGGCACATGTTGGTTGACATGTTTCTCTTCTGCTGCTACCCCTATTTGCAAACTTGTTGAACTTACCCCAATGAAATTTATGGCTAAAATATCACAGTTCTCTTCTGTCATGAGCTTGGCAAGGCCTTGGACTTTTACCATCTTGGTGGGCTTCACTTCTATGCCAAAATCAATTAGCTTTGTGATCCATTTATCTCTCTTTCCATCAATATCAGGTTGGGTCAAGACATCCTTCACAGAAGCTGAAGGAACATAGGCAACAACCTTTGCATGGAGGATATAAATTATGAATGATTTTAATGACTTAATGAGAGTATAGGCTTGTTTTTATATAGGATCATACCTTAGTTCAACATCCCTGAGTGATTTGTTGAAGAAATCCACCAGGTGATCAAGACTTTCATCATCTTTTTGTAACAATACTGTTGCCACTGTGTCATAGGAAGCAAAAGAGAAAATATAGAACTTCTTGGTGTAATCTGGACTAATTAGAGTAGGATATTCCATAATAGCATGTTTGATATCCTGAAATGAACTTCTTGCATTGTTTGTCCATTTGATCTCAAACCCCTTTTTTAGCATAGAGGTTATATGTTTCGCTAACTCAACGAAATTAGGAATAAACCTTCTGACAAAATTGATTTTACCAAGTAGGGATTGGATATCCTTCTTTGACCTTGGTATGGACAACTTCTGAATTGCTTCCACCCGAGCTGGATCAATTTTCACTCCCTCTGTTGAAATAATGTGGCCTGGGATCTTACCCTTCTTGAGAGAAAATTGAGACTTTTTTGGGTTCAACGAAATCCTGAACTATCTGCATTTCAAAAATACTATTTTCAGATGCTTCAAATGCTCTTCATGACTGCTGGAATAAACTGTGATATCATCAAGATAGATGAGGACAAACTTTTCCTTCTCTCCCAAAAAAGTTATTTCCATGGCCCTAGCATTCATTATCCCGAATGGCATCTTGTCGTACATGAAGGTACCCCAAGGAGTAGTAAAGGTAGTTTTTTCTTGGTCATCAGGGTGTACAGAAACTTGGTTATAGCTTGAGAAGCCATCTAGGAAAGACATGACACTGGCTCCTGAAATTCTCTACAGCAAGTGTTCCATATTGGGTAGGGGATAGTTGTCTTTCTTGGAGCATTAATTTAGGTTTCTAAAGTCAACACATAACCTGATCTCACCATTTTTCTTCCTCACTGTCACTAGGTCTGTAATCCATTTAGAGTATCTCAGTGGAATTATAATTTTGGCACCGAGGAGCTTTTTTATTTCTTTTTGATTACAAGAAACAAGAGAGGAATGATAGGTATCAACTTTTGTTTGAATGGGATGGTGTCTTTCTCCAAGGGAATCTTATGTTGAATGACATCTGGATTATAGGTTTTCAGATCATTGTATTTCCAGGTGAAAACATCAACAAATTCCTTCATAATGTTGCAATATTCTGACCTCTGATCAGCAGTTAACTCAGTGGACAGATTTGTGAATTCAAGATGACCCTGGCTTCCTATATTGTTCTCATGGAGAGCAGGATCCTTCTCATTCTTATCAGGTTTGTAGGGGACATCGTTTTGGTCAAAAATCTTCTCAAGAGGCACCAAACCTCGAGGTATATAATTGTTGGGAAACTGAACAATATCATGTTGACCCATTTTTCTCTTCAACTTAGGATTTTTGGATTCCTCTACATTTTGATTTTCCTGGTCAATATGCATATCAGAAAATTCATCTACAACCTGGAAAAATCTACTAAGCTCATCATCATCTTCAAAGACTTTCCAATACTTGACATTGTCAGGTAGGGATGGTCTGTATTTTACTTGGATTTCATAGTTCAGTCTAGGAGGCATAGGAGGAATGAACATAATGGACAAGACAGTAAGGGAATCAGCTAGGTGATTCATAGCTCTGGGTATATAAGAAATATCAAAAATGGAAAAACAATCCCTAAGTTTCCATACCTCATCTCTATAAGCTTTCAACCTGACATGTTTTGCTTGGAAAGTATTGTTCACTTGTTGTATGATGAGGTATGCATCTCCAAACACCTTTAGACCTTTGATTCCCATCTCCTTGGTGGCATTTAAACCCAACAGTAAAGCCTCATACCCTACTATATTGTTAGTAGTCTTGAAATCAAGTTTAAAAGACAAATGAATAGTCTCCTTTGAAGGAGAAATCAAAACTACACCTACGCATGTTGAGTCTTTAGTACTAGCACCATCAAAGAACATGCTCTAGATGAGAGTACTCTCTCCATTAGACTACTGATGAGTAGGCTTTGTGAGCTGCAAAGGAGCTGGTTGAGAATCATCTATTTTCATAATGCATGCCCCAAAGTTCGTGTCCAATGCATAGATGGGATGGTTTACAGAATTCTTCTCATCGCTAATGATGTAGGCAAGATGATTTTCTCTGTAAAGTCTCTTTACCTCTCCTCCAAACATCGGGACTATGGCATAAGAAAGATCCATCTATAAGGTACCACCTAGCCTTTTGCTCCATGAATGTGACAAGAGGAGCTCGAACTTGGGTGGGATATCAGCCACTACAACATCCATTACCATGCTTCTCATTGGCAGTTGGGCAAGGTTTATGACAAGGTCTTTTATGAGGTCGGGGCATCTGAATTTCCTAGAGTTGAAAGAGAAGAAATCATGGTAAGGTTTTGTGATGTCAAGCCCAAGATCATCCATCACTACTTTAGGCATAATATTGTGTGATGCTTTTGAGTCAAGCAAGCAATTGTGAAGGATCTTGTCATGGATATTCAAGGATATGTAGGAGGGTGGACAAGAATCATCTCAGTCCTCTACCATAGGTCCTATAGTCACTTTGGGCTTGTCATCTTGAAGGTTTACATAATTAGCAGCTATTGGAGTCTTTGGTTGAAGGGACTTTAGGATAGCAAATTTGAATATATCATTCTTCATAAGTTCAGTCAATGGCATAGGTATTTTTACCTTCTGAATTTCTGATTCAAAATTAAATGAATATGATATTTTGTCGAAAGGTCTTACCTCGTTAGAGGGAGCTCTGAGGGACACATGTTATTTATCTTGGGGTTGCAATTGCTTCTACTATTGTTTTCCAAGAGTGGATATCTTCTTTACAGGAGCAGCAGGCTACTTGGCAACAACATCTTTATTTTTTCTAGGGGCAGCAAGCAATGGCTTTGAATCAGTGGTCTTAGATCTTAAATTATAACCTGGCTAATCATATGTCTGATAAAAATATTATTCAATGCTTTCCTCATTAATCTGCTCATTCATGAGGGCCTCCTCATAATCTATTTTTTTCAAGAAGGAGGAATCAACATCATCCCCAAAGCAATTGATGTCATCTTTTTCTTCAACTTCACCATGAGATAGCTCCTGCTCTTCTTCTAGCATGGAATTTTGGAAAGGGGCCCTGATATTTTGATATTCAACCACATTCTTGTCTCTTTGGAGGATATGGACCTCCTGGTCGTTCCTTATGTAAGGGAATGCATTGGGATTCCTGGGAGCATAGGCATTAGGCTCTTTACGTCTTGCTAGTTGTTGACTCTGAATTTTCAGTTTTGACATCTCCAAGTTCAAGTTGTCCAACTTCTTGGCCATGTTTTCTATTTTGGTATTTGAAGAAGAAGGAGGATCAACATATGACTTCTTTCTCTCAAACTTTCCTTTAAGTTTATGGGATGCTACAATGTTAGATTCAACCTCAAGAGTAGCATCTTGCATTAAGGCAAGTGTGGCTAACCTTCTTTCTCTAAGGATCAAGCAGAATTATGGATCAAAGGCAGAAGAGTAAGTAATCTTCGCTGACGTGTCAGTTGGATTGATCTCTGCAGGGATCTTGCCAAACATTTTATTGAATCTTTTGGTGAAGTCTGAGATAGATTCACCATTTTCTCTTTTTAGATTTCCAAATTCAGTCATATAATACAAAAGGTCTCTTCTTTCTCCCCAATGTTTCAAAAACACTTCATCTAATTGCTCAATGCATGCCACTAAATTAGCTGGTAATTCCTTGAACCACTTCCTAGCTTGACCATCCAAGATCTGCACAAAAATTCTAGTCCAAACATCTTCCTCAGAAATTTTGATGTTCTCAGCATAGGCATAGAAAGCCTCTATGTTCTCTTCAATAGTATAATCTCCAAATCCAGTAAACTTGGGCATGTACTTCTGATAATCTCATGTTGGCATGGCTGACAAGGGATTGGGAAAAACAAGAGGAGAACACCTATTGGCTAAGATCTGTTCCATTTTTGTCAAAGGAGAAACCATGGCGATCTTAGGGGTTGATGCAGAGGAAGAATTTTTTGTAGATGACGGCTGAGATGGGACAGGTGGGACTATGGACAATGGTGGTTTTACTTCACTGAGGAATGAAGTGGAAGCACTGGTAGAATGAATCCCCTGGAATGTGGTTCCTGAATAAGGTGGGAAATAAGAATCTCTGTAAAACTGGCCAAGCAGCGAGGCCAAGTTTTCTTCACCCTTAGAGGAAAGGTCTTGTAAAATATCTTCAAGAACGGGAAAACTGGTATGGGTATAGAAAAAAAAAATTCCAGCCTCAGTTTGTGAAGAGTTCAAGGAAGAGGAAGAGTCCTCTTCCTGGATAAATTCTACAACTTCTCCTCCTAAGTTGGATATAGTAATATGCTCAGAAATAGGATCTATAACATCAGAAGAAATTGAAGGCTCGTCACCCTTCAAGCTTTCTGACTCAATTTCAATTTTCTGAGAACTAGAAGTTTCAGCAGAAGTGGATTCGACAAGAGGTTCTCTATATACAAATGAAGAAATGCTTCTTGAAATACCTGGTCTAGATTCTCTTGCAGATCTGGAAGTTTGTCTTTGTAGTGATTTTCCACTTCTTATGATCTTCTCAGGGTCTGAAACTGGTGTTGCCAGTGGCCTTTCTTGATTTTCTCCGGTATGATCCCTTCTCAGAGCCACTTCGTTCCAATGGAGTCGCCAAATAGATGATTACAACCAAAATAGTGTCCACACTTTGTCTATCATCAAAGTTGGATCTATGTCGTTTCCCAAGGAAGTTGAGCTTCAATCTCCGTCCCCGGCAACGGTGCCAATTTTTTATCACTCCAAGAAACTCTCCTAGGTTGTATCTCAGAGATGCTTGGTAACTTAATTGTTTTTGTAATTATTTACTGAATAATGGGTGTGGGGTTGGATCAACATGAATGTCTAAATCACTGGATTGTAATCTTCAAGACAGTCTAGTTATATTCAAACAATACAAGGCCTTCAAGAACTATTATCAGATAGGTTTGTAAATCAAATGGATAGAAAACCAATCAATTAACCAGAACATACATAAATCATATATATGATGGGTCAACAAACTAGAAGTGGTTGCTTATGATTCTTGTTTAATAATCAAAGGTAATATGACAGTTACCATAGGACATTTAAACAGAGACAAAGAAATAAATTCAACTCATAGGCATAGAATAGAAATGAAAAGAAAGTCTGACAATAACAATGAAAGAAGCTTGCAGGCTTAATATATTAAAGAAAGTGTATGTATCACAATAACAGTAGAATCTAGAACTCAAAGTCGAACCTTTCATTCTTCCAATATTTTTGGCTTTATAGCCTTTACAGACATTTTCAAGATCCTAGGATACTGGATCGAATTTTTCCAAAAATAGAAAGTCAATTACTGGCCCAAGAAAAAAGGCAAAGATCCTATAAAATAGGTCAATTCATATTCTTGGATGATCTTCATTTCCTTCAGATTCTTCGAGAGGTATAGTAAGCCTTCCAAGGCTGATGTATTTTCATGAGATATGAGAGAAGTCGAGAATGACACCTGCTAACAATAAAACAGTTTTGTCCCTGAAAATAGCCAACCAATTTTGACCTTTCCACATTTTAGAGCATCTCCAAAATCAAAACAGACTCTTGAGAAGGATGTCATTAATTATTGTCTATCGATTGGAACTATTCTTGAGGCTTTTGGATGAGGAAAACCTGAATCTGTTAAAAAATACTAACGTTCTGCCCTGTTAGTGCTTTCGGTAGTTAGAATAGACAAAATCTAGACCAATTAGCTACCAAAAGCTCTGCTTTCGGTGGCTAATGAACAATCGAAATGTTCGCCTAAGCCACCGAAAGTTATGTCTTAGTGAAATTATCAAAATTTCAAAATACCTTTTGTCTTAGCTCCCAAACGCCTTAGGGTTGATCTTATGAGGCTTCTGCACCTTGCTCAACTTCTGGAAAGCATGTAGGATTTTTGGTTGCCTCTGGTTCATTGCACTGAATTGCTACCTCTGCTAGGGTTTCAAGAGTAGCATGTGTTTGAGACTGGTGTTTTGAATACATAGCTTGCTTCCTTAAAGCCCTGGCCTTTTTCTTCAAGTCCTGAGAAACTCTCCATAAGTTGTTGTAATCTTTTACAATCTTGTCCTTCTTTTTCTTTTCCTTTATGCTTTGATGTGCTAATCTTTCTAAGGCTAAGTTTCTTTCTGCAAAATTCTTCGACAGGGTTTCATATCTGGTTTTAATTACCCTTTCTAGCACTTATTGTTGAGCTAACTTCTTTTTAAGATTCTTGATTTCCTTTGATTTACTTTTGCTTCACTTTTTTTCTAGATGAGGCATCTGCAACTTGTAGTTCTTGTTCTTCTTGGGGTGTAGGTGATGGAATATCTACATACCTTTCTGTGAATATATTTACATATACTGAATTTTCATGCCCTGTGGTAACTGAATCTTCATGCCCTGTTTCAATCTGGTTCTCTTCATCTTCTGAGTCTGTGTAGGGAAGATTAAGAATGCTCTTGTTCACTGGGGGCTCCTCGGCCTTCTCTGTTTCACTACTAAAGTTTAGTTTCTTCTTAGTTTTATTAAGCTTAGAATAAGGAGAGGGATGGTTAACTGGAACTAGAGAGATAACTCTCCTCCTCCTCTTTCCACTCCTAGGAGTAGAAGACTTCTTGGAATGAGCACTCTTTTTACCCTCTGGTTGTACATCAGTCTGAAAATCATTCCAGAACATGAAGTAATTCCATTCTTTGTTTCTTCTCTGCAACAGCTCATAAACCAAGAGTTTAATCAAACCATGGTGGGATAGCCTACCTGCAACTTTATTGCGCTTAGCCTTGACCTGATGAGCCATCTTAGATAAGCTTCTGTGGAGATAATAGGGTAGATTGAGTGGGTTTCTACAATTGAAATGATTCATGAGTTTGAAATGGTAAATCATCACCCTATTATATCTACCTTCACAAGTTATATAAATTAGAATGGCTTTTAATAACTGTTGCCATTTCTCTTCAAGGAAAGACACAGGAATGTCTTTCTTCCATACCAAACCCTTGTGTTCTGGTTTCAAGTAGGACCTGAATTAAACATTCTTTGTGATAGTGGTTTTGAACCAGTTTTCTCCAGTCTTGAGAAGCTCTGTCACCTCATCTATGAGGGCTTCATCCACCTGGAATTCATCTTGACCAATGATTGCTTTCCTTCCTTCGAAAATCAAGGAAAAATCTTATGCCACCTGTTGGTGAGAGCTCTGTCATTTTTTACAGAAATTATAGCAACCTGTGTCCCTGAAAAGTTGGCATACCTCTGGGTGTGATTCCAAGTAACTAATGTCGTTCAGCTCCTTCCTCAGAGTTGAACCTTCATTCTTCATCTGTCGCAATGTTCCTGTACACCTGCAATTGAAAAATCAGGTTTTGGGGGAAAATTACACAACATAGACTTAGGAAGCTTTGGCTCGGCTTTGACAGGTGTAGAAATTTCAATACAAATTAATTATTTCCTGCGATTCTCCTGATCTAACAATTATATGCCACTGTTAAATACAGAATCTCTTCTACTATTATTCTTGCGGAAAATTAAACCATGATCACAACCACAATCACAAAGTGAAATATCAAGAACACATAACATAGAAGTTTTTCTGGGAAAGCGTAAAGCTAAAAACCCCACTATCATATATTATGTATATCATGAATCATGAAACAATCTCATACAAAACTATAATCGAAGAGCTCTCAGTACAATACAATCGTCTCACACTGTCATACACAAATCAACAAATACATGTGCCAATTCCTGTGTCCAGAGAGCTTGCCTCCTCTGCACAATCCCTACAATTAGAATTTTCGCAATTCAATTCAAATTTCCTAGTTTGCACATGCTCATAAGCATATCCATTGCATGTGTGATAAAATCACAACTGATAGAAAAAATGTCCCTTTCACCTGTTATCTCAATTGGGTCTCCAATGGATCTGACATGCATATAGTTAATCGTGGCGAATCTTCAGTTGCATGTGAGTTCACTGATTTATTGAACTCTCACTAGTGCAAGTTTAGTTACAACTAGTACAACTAATCTTAACTCACTTAACTACACTTATAGTTCTGTTACAAATCCAACTCACTCAGTTATGAATGAAATAATAGATTAATATTTATTGTCCAATTTATTTAAGGGAAAATTAAATTAGACACATGTTTCTTGTTGACTTTTCAACACTCCCTCTCAACAAGAAAGGGATTATCCTTCACCCCAATCCTGTCTCTATGATATTCGAATTTTCTCCTGGTGAGTGCCTTCGTCAGAATGTCTGCATCCTGATCTTCCGTAGGAATGTAATGAAGAAACATGATCTTCCGTTGCACACAATCTCTGAGATGATGATACCAGATATCTATATGCTTAGACCTGTCATGAAACACAGGATTAATCGAGAGTTTAATGCAACTCTGATTATCACAATAAATCATTGTCGGATCTAAATGAGAACCAAACAAACCAACCAAGATCTTTCTCATCCAGATAGCCTCACATGCAGCTTGACTCACTGCCATGTATTCCGCTTCCGTTGAACTGAGTGCCACGGATCTTTGTTTCCTGTTGTACCAAGAAACAGTTGTAGATCTGATACTAAAGATCCCCCATGATGTGCTCTTTTTGTTCGTTGGGTTGCCCGCCCAATCTGCATCTGTGAAGCCATGCAAATTCACCTCATCTGTTTGTCTGTACTATAATCCATACTCAGATGTGCCCTTCAGATATCTCAGGACATGCTTACCCGCCTTCCAAAAGAGTTTGGTAGGCTTAACCATCGCTTGACTTAGTTGGTTAACCGCATAGCAAATGTTTGGTCTCGTGTTCACTAAATACATTAGCGAACCCACTAACTGTTGATAGACAATAACATCCACTACTTCTCTAGAAGTAGCATCCTCTTTCCTCCAGTTTCCTGGAAGAGGAGTATCCATGGGTTTGCAGCCCTCCATGTGAAACTTACCTAGTATCTCCCTTGCATACTTTCCTTGAGACACAAAAATTTCACCATCTCGCTGTCATATTTCCAATCCAAGGAAATAATGAAAAAGGCCCAAATCCTTCATCTCGAACTCCTTTGCAAGGTCATCCTTGCATGAGTGTATCAGTTGCTCATCACCAATCAGTATTAAATCATCAACATAAAGCACAATGATTAAAATCTTACCCTCCACCAAAATTTGGTATAGGTTTTCATCCGCTTCACTTTTGGTGAAGCCCAATCCGGTGAAATAGTTGTATATCTGAGTGTACCAAGCACGGGGTGCTTACTTCAGCCCATACAATTCTCTCTTGAGTCTGCACACATGTGAATCTCTATCAAAGGTCTCAAAACCTTCTGGTTTCTCAATGTAAACTTCTTCCTCAATGATCCCATTGAGGAACGTAATTTTTACATCCATCTGAAGAATGCGCTAGCCCATCTGTGTTGAGAGTGCAAGGATGGATATTATGGAATAGTACCTTGCGACAGGTGCAAAGGTCTCATCATAATCTATCCCCTCTATCTGTGAGAATCCTCGGGCCACAAATATGGCCTTGTATTTCTCCACACTCCCATCAACAGCTTGCTTTACCTGTAGATCCATATTGAACCTACCATTGATTTGTCGACCGGTCTTGGGACAATTTCCCATGCACTGTTTTTGACAATGGATTCATACTCCTCTACCATAGAATCAACCCAAGTGGGGTATTGTACTACTTTCTGAAAGGAATATGGTTCAGTCACAATACATTTGCTCATGAGATCCATGTATCCAGCAAATCGATCAGGAGACTGTCTATGTCTGCGCTGTGAAGTAGGGGCTCCTACATTCTGTGCAACATCTAGTCTCAATCTGTCAGCTTCAGTGGTGCGCTTTCTTCCATTTCTGATGGATTGCTCTTCTTGAGTGGTTTCCTCCACTTCATGATCCTCTTCATGTGGCTGATCCACATCTTGAGACTCATCTTTTGGAACCAACAGTTCCTCTTTTGCATGCAAGTCTAGCTCCCTCTCAAGTGACAACCGCATGGATTTCCCCTCATCAAATTTTATATCCCGTCGCATAACAGTCATCTTACTATTCGGAAAATACACATGATAATTATGGGGTGTTTCTGTGTACCCCACAAATATCCCAACTTCAACAGTCAGTTCCAGCTTCTTCCTGTCATCCTTGGTCACATGCACATAAACAGATGAGCCAAAAATTTTAAAATGAGAAACATCAGGTTTCTTACCAGTAAAAGCTTCTGCAGGTGTACTCATGCCAAGTACTCTATGAGGACAATGTTTCTACACATAAACCGCAGTATTGCATGCTTCTGCCCACAAATGCATTGGCAGGCCCCATGCAACATCGCTTGTGTTGCACCCACGATCGTTCTGTTCTTTCTCTCTGTGACCCCATTTTGTTGTGGTTTATGAGGCGCTATGAGTTCTCTTCAAATTCCTTCTCTGTTGCAGAAGTCTTTGAATTCGTTAGAGATGTATTCTCCACCATTATTGCTCCTTAGAGCCTTCACTTGCTTCCCCGACTCTTTCTCCACCAATGCTTTAAACTCACAGAACTTTGAGTATTCTGCATGAAGAATATACAACATTTACAAGAAAAGTCATCAACAAAAATAACACAATACCTATGTTTTGTTGTTGAAGCAACTGAGAATGGTCCACACATGTCCATGTGAATTCTCTCCAGGATCATCGAAGCATGGTTCTCCTTTTCATGAAAGGTGGACTTTACATACTTCCCCAGGGTGCACCCCTTGCATTGATCTAACTGAGAAAGTGTTCCCCTTGGAAGTCCAATAGATATTTTATGCATGATCTTCAAGGCTCCATGATGAAGATGGCCCAATCTCCTATGCCATAATTCACCTTCATCCTGGCTCACTACTTTTTCTGCCTTGCCTATCATGGCACTGCAACCATCTACCTTCAGCATGTAGAGATTCTTAACTCGAATCCATATCTTCTTGACTTGACCCGTTTCTTTATGTCACAGGTAGGCTTTTCCACTGCTAAAAACAACATCATAGCCTCTGTCCTCCAACATTGCGACTAAGACCAAGTTTTTCTTCAGACATGGAACATGCATAACATTTTTCAATTGAAATCGTTTACCTGACTCCCTCTGAAACATAATGGTACCAATACTAGTTGCATTGTATTGTCTATCATCGCCCATCTCTATTTTCATTCTGAGATCTTTCTCCTCCAAGTCAATGAAAGACTCTTTATCTCTCGTCATGTGGAAGGAAGCATCACTATCCAAATACCACACCGATCCTGATGCACTTGAAGCCATGCATGTGATCAAAGTGAAATCAAGTTCAAATTGCGAGACAAGAGCCTCACCAGTTGCAGCTCCAGCAACCGTCTTGTTCTTCCTCTTCTGCGGATAGTTAGTAGCGAGATGCCCATGTTCGTGACAGTGAAAACACTTCACTTTGGACAAATCCATGTTCTTGACTTTAGACTCCGATTTTGAATGGAATTTCTTCCCTTTCCCTTTCCTTGCCTTGGCAGTCAAAGCACAATCCTCTTCATCGTCACGCTTTGATGAAGATCCATCTCTGGTGTTCCGCTTGAACTCCTCTTGCACTAGATCTGACCATAGTCGTTCCCAATCTAGAAATTTTTCCCTTCCATTGACAGAGTCTTGATAAATGTGCCAACTCTTGGGAAGTCCTAGGAGAGCCAAGCTCACCAAATCATCAGCAGTGACTATTATTCCCACACTTCCAAGCTCATCCCGACATTGGACAAACTTCGTGAGATATTTTGGAATGGTGTCGCCCTTCTCCATCTTGATCTTTCTGAGTTTATCTTTGAGCACCAATTTCCTATGGTCGCTAGTATTTTGGAACAGATCCATCAAAACCTTCCACATTGCATGTGGTGTGGTTTTCCCATGGAGACTTGAGACAATGTGGTCTCGTACTCCCTCCAACAAAATCCTCCTCGCCTTTGCCACTTTATTTTTCCATGCATCAAGATTTGCAATGTCTGTCGCATCTGGCTTAGGAACATCTTTGTCAATGTATTCCTTCAAGCCATTGAAATACATTTTGATCTTGAATCAATTGTCACACCAATAAAATCCTGCAAATTAGAATGTTATCCAACCACCAAAACTCAACTACTGCAATTTCTCTTGTCCTGGGAGGTTCGCACCCCACCTGAGAGCAGCTTGAGGGAGGTTCGCACCCTACCAATGTCTAGCCTGCGAACTCTCTGAGGAAGTTCTCACCCTACTAGTGTATAGCCTGCAAACCTTCTAGGGAAGTTTGCACTGTACTTCACTGTGGGGTGAGGGAGGTTTGCACCTCTCCCTTGAGTAGCTTGTGAGAATGCACAGGGAAGTTCGCACCTCTCCTTTGAGTAGGGTGTGAGAATTTCTTCTTTGAGATCTGTGCATAGTCTACAATACTAAAGTTTGCACCCTGCTAGAGATGGGACCTGCGAAAATAAAACAATTTTCGCACCTCACTTTCGTAGCTCTGTGGCCTCCGTGGCTCTGATACCATGTAGAAATTTCCTGCGATTCTCTTGATCTAACAATTATATGCCATTGTTAAATACATAATCGCTTCTACTATTATTCTTGCAAAAAATTAAACGATGATCACAACCACAATCACAAAGTGAAATATCAAGAACACATAACACAGAAGTTTTTCCGGGAAAGCGTAAAGCTAAAAAACCCCACTATCATATATTATGTATATCATGAATCATGAAACAATCTCATACAAAACTTTAATCCAAGAGCTCTCAGTATAATACAATCGTCTCACACTGTCATACACAAATAAGCAAATACATGTGCCAATTATTGTGTCCAGATAGCTTGCCTCCTTTGCACAATCCTTACAATTAGAATTCTCGCAATTAAATTCAAATTTCCTAGTTTGCACATGCTCATAAGTATATCCACTGCATGTGTGATAAAATCACAATTGATAGCAAAATTGTCCCTTTCACCTGTTAGCTCAACTGGGTCTCCAATGGATCTGACATGCATGTAGTTAACCGTGGCAAATCTTCAGTTGCATGTGAGTTCACTGATTTACTGAACTCTCACTAGTGCAAGTTTAGTTACAACTAGTACAACTGATCTTAACTCACTTAACTACACTTATAGTTTTGTTACAAATCCAACTCACTCAGTTATGAATGAAATAATAGATTAATATTTATTGTCCAATTTATTTAAGGGAAAAGTAAATTAGACACATGTTTCTTGTTGACTTTTCAACAACAGGGACGAGAAGTATGAGGCGTGCATTAGAACGTGGCGTTGATTACAAGGGATGCGAAAGAGTGGCTTAAGACTTGAAACAATCATGGTTGGTGACTATAATGATGGGAAGTACATAACCATGTGATCTGATGAAACAGCCATTTGAAAAGATTCGGTATATCATGCAGAGATCAGCTCCAAGTCTCTAAACGGTTTTCCTCCTATCTTTTCGGTGGCTAATTGCAATCATAAAACCTCAATCCCGACGGTTTAGGTGTGTGAAAGGATGTGCTAACTCCTCCAACGCTCCTGCGATTTCAATGGCTAAAATAGCCTTGAATTTCTTTGTTTAAGCTGTCGAAAGCTAAGGCTTTCGGTAGCTAAGAAGTGCCTAAGCCACCGAAACTTGAGATTTGACTTAAATCAAATAAAAGCAAAAACAAATGTTTTATCTAACTTTATTACATGCATAAAGCCCTCAAAAATGATCTTTTAAAAATTTTAAAAAGTATTTTCAAATGGCATCCTATCACCTAAAATAAAACAACTTGATTAATTTATTTGAGGAGATAACACAGAGGTTGTGATAGATTCCTTCTTTTGGGAATTCTTTATCATTGGCCTCAAGGATGAAATCCAAGACTAGGTCATCATGACTCACCCCCAGACTTGGTTGGAAGCAACTAAATGTTCAAAGGAGGCACAACAAGTCACCTTGGCCCAGAGCAGAAAACCCACTTTTGTTCTCGACCCAAAACGCACCACCCATGCTCCTCGGGCCGCTCCTATAAAGGTCCAAAAATTAGCACGAGAAGAAATGGCTAAACGCCAACTAAAGGGTCTTTGCTACAATTGCGATGATAAATACTTTACCGGGAACAAGTGTAAAGAGAATAAACGTGTTATGGCCATTTCAAAGGATATTTATGATGAATAGGTTGAGGTTTCACCTAAATTCGAGCTACCTAAAATAGATTATCCTATGCCACCCTCTGATCCTCCTGAAGTTGAACCACTGATTTCACTGAATGATCAAATTGGTTTTTCTACTCCCTAAACCCTCAAATTGATTAGTTACATTAAGCACAAGAAATTCATCATCCTATTTGATAGTGGCAGCATTCATAATTTCATTCATCGCCTCCTTTCTCAATAAGTCAATTGATATATCTGTGATTTCAACAATTTTCAAATCATGATTTCCAATGGTGGTTCCATGAAATGTGGGGGGTGTTGTGAAAATGTGTGCCTACAAATTGGTCAGTATAACCTAAAATATCACATGTTAGCTATTGACATGGGTGGTTGTGAAATTGTGCTTGGTGTCGAATGGTTACACACTCTTGGGCCCATCGCCATGGATTTTAAGGAATTAACCATTCAATTCCAATAGGAAGGACAATAGTATAAATTCTAAGACATTATAGCAGGGTCTCCGAAGATCATCAGTTCCCACTGCATGGAAAATTTACTCAAAAAAGGTCATTATGGCATCATTTCCCAACTCCATTGCATTCAAATAGTTGAGACACCCCTGGTACACCCTGACCTTCAAGCAAACCTTTCTCACCATCTCATTGTTTTCCAAACTCCCCAAGGCCTTCCCCCCTCCCATAGAGACCATGACCATTCCATTCCTTTAATCTCGAGCAGTATTCCTCCCAATGTTCACCCTTATCATCATCCCTTTGCTCAAAAAATGAAATTGATAAAATTGTCCAAAAATTGTTAGAAGTAATTGTTTTCCATCCCAGTACTAGGCCCTATTCTTCCCCTATTGTCATGGTCCTCAAGAAGGAAGGCACTTGGCATATTTGTCATGATTTTCAAACCCTTAACAAACTTGCCATTAAAAACAAATTTCTCATTTTTGGCATAGATGACCTTATGGATGAACTCAGTGGGGCTCAATACTTTACCAAACTTGACCTACATTCAGGATACCACCGGATACATATGAAAGTGGAAGACATACCCAAGACTGCATTTCACACTCATGAGGACCACTATGACTTCTTGTTCATGCCCTTCAATTACTATAATGCCCCCTCCACTTTTAAAATTCTCATGAATCATGTCTTTAGTCCTTTCCTTTTGTTATCACTCCAAGAGTCTTTCCCTGACTGTAAAGGGAACGAGCTTGGTAACTTAATCAAATTTTTAAATAAAGGTACAAAAAGAATGTTTAAATAAAGGTATTAAAAGAATGGATCAAAGATGAACACCTCACACACTCACTCTTCTACTCAAGACAAATTCAAACACATCATGACAAAACAAGGCTATCAAATGGTACTAATCAAATAATTTGTCAAACTAAAATGGATGAAGAATGCTAACTATGCCAACAACATCACATCTATTAAAAATACATGTAAAAGGTTAAATATAACTAGCAAATGGCTTGTGACTCTTTGTTTATTTATATAGAGATAAAAAAACAATTACCAATCATAAGATAAACAATGAAATGAACATTAGATCAAACTCACAAGTACAAAATAAGAAAGGAAAACGAAAGTCTGAACAGTATCAAATGGCAGAATCTTATCATTCCATAATATAATTAGAGGACTTAATCCAAAAAAGAGTACATATGGGTCTTCAATTTCGAACCCTATTCACTGTAGAAATGATTGGCTTTATAGCCTTACAATGATTAACTAAGATCATTGAAAAATGGATCGAATAGATAAAAATAGTCTATAATATGATCTATTACAAAACTTTAGGAATTGGATCCTGTTTTTAATGGATTAGAATCCCTATCAAAGTCTGAGTCTTCTGCTACCACCTGAAATTTACTTGAAGAGGGAGAAGTCTTCTCGAATTTTCCTCAACAAATGGGTCATGAGTCATCACCTTCGGAGCTGAAAAGGAAGTCAATTTTGTCTTTACTTCCTCCTCGTTGAAGACAGGCAGGTTTGCAGCGCACAGTGTAGACAACATGCTACTTGTGCTACCAACCTCTTTAGGAGACAGTCTTCAAACTAATGTATCCAAATTATTTGAGAAACTGTCTTGGAGGTTGGAAAGGCTGCTTCGGGCTAACCATGCCACCTGTCTTTTACTCTTCAATATTCTTGAAGATTTGAAACTGACTTCGGGTTGCCTCAATTTGTTGAAATGATAAATCTTTGGCTGCTCGCCACATGCTGAAAGAAATTTCACCAAATGCTAAGCTGTCATCTTCCACCTTCATTGCATGTTGTCCAAAAGATCTGGGATCTGCCCTATTTCATGATGCTATGCTACCTGAAAATCCCAGGGTGATCTTTTATTGCCATGTTCCCTGAAGATGCTTGGTTTGTCACGTCGTATGCTTCCACAAAATATGGAATGATTTTTTACTGCCATTTTCTTCAATTCATCGAACTGGAAAGGTGGATTTGTTGTTGCCTACGAATCAGAGATTGATTTGGCTAATTCGGGGCAGCTTGAAAACAACGAGAAACCCCAATCATTTACGATTTCTCCTTGTGCATTGAGTAGTTTCATTATGATAATGTGGGTGCTCTGCCTCCAGTTGTTAAAATGTTTGCCAGACGTTTTATCTGTGACTTCACTATCATGCCAAGTCACATATGCACATCAAGAGCTTCCTGGATCCAATTTATTTCTTGTGAATTTCTATTCCTGCCTTTGACTATTCTCTTGGCATCAACGTAACATCTCAGACTTTATAATTTTCACTGAAACCTTGTCACTTGTCAGCACATCTTCTCATTTTCTGAACGCTGAAATGGATTCTCTGTCCAAAGGAAAAGATTTCCAAAACTCGGCTAAGCATGCCATCTGTTGCAGAATGTATCACAGGCTTCTAGTCTTTTCTACTTTTAATGATTTGCCAGAACTTCAGTCTATTCAAACTGTTGATTTTGTGAGGAAGCCATTGTTCTACTACTTGCGTTCCACTATTTAAAACCTGAACTCATATTGTCATTAGATGATGGACAAGAATAATACTAGTCAGGGTCTGTAGAGAGGTTTTCACATCCGATCCTTTACAATCACTTATCAACGCCGCTAGAGGTTTTGAATCCTCTCCTATTCAATCTCTGCAACCACCACAAATAACGCAATAAAAACTGCATAACCCCGCAGAATGCCATCAAATACATCTTCGTTGTTTTTTGAAGGGTTGAATGGCTAGTCTCTGCAACCACCACAAATAACGCAATAAAAACTGCATAACCCCGCAGAATGCCATCAAATACATCTTCGTTGTTTTTTGAAGGGTTGAATGGCTGAGAGCACGTTAACAGCAACACACAAGAGCGCGTTGAGAACAGTGACATGTTGAAACATCTGCAGACGACCAAGAAGGGATCTGTGCTCTTCAGGTATATGGTTTGCAGCTATGTATTTATTGAAAATCCTGGGAATCGAAATATTGATTGCGCCATTTCCCCGAGTTTTTGACAGTTCCTCAGCGACCATACCAATGAGATTTGCTTCCTGCACTTCCCACACCTGACTGAATTGTGGCGGCTAGATTGTCATGCAATATTATTTTCCTTTGACACCTGCAATCGATCGGGCACCTGGATTTTGTCTAGGTTTTATTATATTTTTATTTTACCCATAAACAAAATCCCACATGCATCAGAATATTAGAAAATACAGCTTTTATATATGCATATGGTCACAGATTTGTAGATGAGATAGTTAGAGTGGTGTTGGGCTTGGCTAGTGCTAGGCTTGTATTGGTTTGTGTGCTATATAGACTGAAGTGTTGACTTCGAATTTGGCATAATAGTAGTTTGATATGTGTTATGTTTTAGGTATAGACTAGTGTGTTTTTAGAATGCAGGTCATTCACAAGAATTTGAAAATCTAAAACATATAAAGCTAGGGTTTCAGGTTAAAAACAACATTATTGTGTTTTTTTAGAATGCAGGTCATAAGACTGATTAAAACATATAAAGCTAGGGTTTCATAAGACTGATTAAAACATATAAAGCTAGGGTTTCAGGTTAAAAACAAAATTATTGTGTGTTTTTAGAATGCATGTCATAAGACAAACAAAATTATTGTGTTTTTTTAGAATGCAGGTCATAACACCGAGTCACAAGAATTTGAAAATTTAAAAGATATAAAGCTAGGGTTTCAGGTTAAAAACAAAATTATTGTGTGTTTTTAGAATGCATGTCATAAGACTGAGTCACAAGAATTTTGGGTGAAAGCGATCAACGTTTTTTTTGGGAGAAATTTACAAATGAAAATGTATGTTTTTATTTGTTGGGTGAAAGCGATCAAAGTTTGTTTTTTCAGAGAAATATACAAATGAAAATGTATATTTTTATTTGAAAATTTAAAAGATATAAAGCTAAGGTTTCAGGTTAAAAACACAATTATTGTGTTTTTTTAGAATGCATGTCATAAGACTGAGTCACAAGAATTTTGGGTGAAAGCGATCAACGGGAGCTTGTTAAAGCTTCATGAAGGATTTGGAAGTTATGACACTGGTCAAAAGACCTAGGAAATCGACGAATCAAGTACAAATTAATGAAAGCGCTTAAAAAATTACCAGTACATTTTGAGCGCTAACATCTAGATCTAACTGGGATGGAGACCTCTCTGCGAGGCTCCAAGAACCTAGCAGTTTCATTGGCCTTTCCATTGAGCTATGGAGTCAATAGTCAACCATTATCTGAACATCTTCAAAACCTGCCTTTATTTCAGCAAACTAACTGCTACTGTTGAAAAACTTGAAAGAAAACAAAATCTCAGGAAGCGAGCTTTATTTCCTATGCTGCCCTACTTCTAACCAGCTCTGCAACTTGGTCAAGTAAAGACAAACTTCCATAAAAACCATTCAAGTAGCTTCAAAACTGAAAATATTTTGTCCATACCATTGATCAATAGATGATGTTTGAAATGTAACCATGGTGATAAAAACTCCTTCAGGAAACAAGACTCACTCGGAAGTGATGATGAGTTAAAGAAATCTAAAATTTTCATGTACTCTGAACCATATGACTCCATCAAGGCTGCAACCGAATCCTTGTAACCAAAATCAGAAACATATTGATCGATGTATGCCTCATCCATGAATGCATCTCTGCTTGCAAACATATGACTTTCTAGTTCTTTTGTGATCAAATCTTGATCATCAGTAGCAATAATCATTTCTTCTGAATGATGCTCATAATATAATGACAAGACAAGGTTTAAATCATATGGATTATGATCAACTAAGAACATATATTTACCTAGGAAATCATCAGTTACATCATGATCAAAATGGTTTGAAAACTGATCAACTTTCCATGCATACCTGTCTATAGGAACATCTGGAAACACTGGAGAATCTGATTCCCAATCTGACATATACTCACACTCTTACTATTGTTCGAGATCTGCTTCATACTCATTGTCATCTTTCTCAAAAATTGAAACATATTGACAGCTTCCTTGCTCCAGTGCATGCAGATCTTCAAAGTAAACTGGATCTCGAACTCTCTTAGAAGCACGCATGATCTCCTCAATTTCTTGGGCATCTTCAAATAAACATGCTAAGGATGAATACTTCCTTTCTAACACGAGAAGGACAAGCTCTGAACGTTGCGCCATAACATAGTATACCATGGGAGTGATCTCAGTAGGCCGGATCTCAAAAGGCATGCTATGATAAATGTTATAAAATCTTTTGTTAAAGATAGACAAAGCTTCTTCCTCCTCTCTCCTCAAGGAATAAAAATTAGCGAGGTACGAATCAAAATATTTGTTCTCACCCCAATGTTTTGAAAAAGATTTAGACAACTAGATCCAAGAACCAATTGAAACAACCCTTAAATTCTTAAACCATACAACAACATCTCTAAATAGAGATTTAGAGAACAACCTCATAACAACATCATCATATATAATCTCGAATTGATCAACAAAGTTTTCAAACGCCTTCAAATGCCTCTCAGATGTGACCTGATCCTCTCCAGAAAAACGGGGAAGATACTCAAGGCAATCAAGAGGATAAGGATGAAGGAGGTATCGCAGCCTTAAAGGTT
>ML783514.1:476518-513658 GCA_009831015.1 Picea engelmannii
AAAGAGTTACAAGTCATTTGCTAGTTATATTTAACCTTTCACATGTATTTTTAATAGATGTGATGTTGTTGGCATAGTTAGCATTCTTCATCCACTTCAGTTTGACAAATTATCTGATTAGTACCCTTTGATAGCCTTGTTTTGTCCTGATGTGTTTGAATTTGTCTTGAGTAGAAGAGTGAGTGTGTGAGGTGTTCATATTTGATCCATTCTTTTTATACCTTTATTTAAACATTCTTTTTGTACCTTTATTTAAGAATTTGATTAAGTTACCAAGCTTGTTCCCTTTACAGTCAGGGAAAGACTCTTGGAGTGATAACAAAAGGAAAGGACTAAAGACATGATTCATGAGAATTTTAAAAGTGGAGGGGGCATTATAGTAATTGAAGGGCATGAACAAAAAGTCATAGTGGTCCTCATGAGTGTGAAATGCAGTCTTGGGTATGTCTTCCACTTTCATATGTATTCGGTGGTATCCTGAATGTAGGTCAAGTTTGGTAAAGTATTGAGCCCCACCGAGTTCATCCAGAAGGTCATCTATGCCAAAAATGAGAAATTTGTTTTTAATGGCAAGTTTGTTAAGGGTTTGAAAATCATGACAAATGTGCCAAGTGCCTTCCTTCTTGAGGACCATGACAATAGGGGAAGAATAGGGCCTAGTACTGGGATGGAAAACAATTACTTCTAACAATTTTTGGACAATTTTATCAATTTCATTTTTTTGAGCAAAGGGATGATGATAAGGGTGAACATTGGGAGGAATACTATTCGAGATTAAAGGAATGTAATGGTCATGGTCTCTGTGGGAGGGGGGAAGGCCTTGGGGAGTTTGGAAAACAATGGGATGGTGAGAAAGGTTTGCTTGAAGGTCAGGGTGTACCGGGGGTGTCTCAACTATTTGAATGCAATGGAGTTGGGAAATGATGCCATAATGACCTTTTTTGAGTAAATTTTCCATGCAGTGGGAACTGATGATCTCCGAAGACCCTGCTATAAAGTCTTAGAATTTATACTGTTGTCCTTCCTATTGGAATTGAATGGTTAATTCCTTAAAATCCATGGCGATGGGCCCAAGAGTGTGTAACCATTCGACACCAAGCACAATTTCACAACCACCCATGTCAATAGCTAACATGTGATATTTTAGGTTATATTGACCAATTTGTAGGCACACATTTTCACAACACCCCCCACATTTCATGGAACCACCATTGGAAATCATGATTTGAAAATTGTTGAAATCACAGATATATCAATTGACTTCTTGAGAAAGGAGGCGATGAATGAAATTATGAATGCTGTCACTATCAAATAGGATGATGAATTTCTTGTGCTTAATGTAACTAATCAATTTGAGGGTTTAGGGAGCAGAAAAACCAATGAGATCATTCAGTGAAATCAGTGGTTCAACTTCAGGAGGATCAGAGGGTGGCATAGGATAATCTATTTTAGGTAGCTCGACTTCAGGTGAAACCTCAACCTATTCATCATAAATATCCTCTGAAATGGACATAACACATTTATTCTCTTTACAGTTGTTCCTGGTAAAGTATTTATCATCACAATTGTAGCAAAGACCCTTTAGTTGGCGTTTAGCCATTTCTTCCCGTGCTAATTTTTGGACCTTTATAGGAGCGGCCCGAGGAGCATGGGTGGTGGGTTTTGGGTCGGGAACAAAAGTGGGTTTTCTGCTCTGGGCCAAGATGACTTGTTGTGCCTCCTTTGCACATTTAGTTGCTTCCAACCAAGTCTGGGGGTGAGTCATGATGACCTAGGCTTGGATTTCATCCTTGAGGCCACTGATAAAGAATTCCCAAAAGAAGGAATCTATCACGACCTCCGTGTTATCTCCTCAAATAAATTAATCAAGTTGTTTTATTTTAGGTGATAGGATGTCATTTGAAAATACTTTTTAAAATTTTTAAAAGCTCATTTTTTAGGGCTTTATGCATGTAATAAAGTTAGATAAAACATTTGTTTTCGTTTTTATTTGATTTAAGTCAAATCTCAAGTTTCGGTGGCTTAGACACTTCTTAGCTACCGAAAGCCTTAGCTTTCGACAACTTAAACAAAGAAATTTAGGGCTATTTTAGCCACCGAAATCACAGGAGCGTTGGAGGAGTCAGCACATCCTTTCACACGCCTAAACCATCGGGATTGAGGTTTTATGATTGCAATTAGCCACCGAAAAGACAGGAGGAAAACCATTTAGAGACTTGGAGTTGATCTCCACATGATATACTGAATCTTTTCAAATGGTTGTTTCATCAGATCACATGGTTATGTACTTCCCATCATTATAGTCACCAACCATGATTGTTTCAAGTCTTAAGCCGCTCTTTCACATCCCTTGTAATCAACGCCATGTTCTAATGCACACCTCATACTTCTCGTCCCTATTGTTGAAAAGTCAACAAGAAACATGTGTCTAATTTACTTTTCCCTTAAATAAATTGGACAATAAATATTAATCTATTATTTCATTCATAACTGAGTGAGTTGGATTTGTAACAGAACTATAAGTGTATTTAAGTGAGTTAAGATTAGTTGTACTAGTTGTAACTAAACTTGCACTAGTGAGAGTTCAGTAAATCAGTGAACTCACATGCAACTGAAGATTCACCACGATTAACTACATGCATGTCAGATCCATTGGAGACCCAATTGAGATAACAGGTGAAAGGGACATTTTTGCTATCAGTTGTGATTTTATCACACATGCAATGGATATGTTTATGAGCATGTGCAAACTAGGCAATTTGAATTGAATTGCAAAAATTCTAATTGTAGGGATTGTGCAGAGGAGGCAAGCTCTCTGGACACAGGAATTTACACATGTATTTGCTGATTTGTGTATGACAGTGTGAGACGATTGTATTGTATTGAGAGCTCTTGGATTATAGTTTTGTATGAGATTGTTTCATGATTCATGATATACATAATATATGATAGTGGGGTTTTTAGCTTTACGCTTTCCCGGAAAAACTTCCGTGTTATGTGTTCTTGATATTTCACTTTGTGATTGTGGTTGTGATCATGGTTTAATTTTCCACAAGAATAATAGTAGAAGCGATTCTGTATTTAACAGTGGCATATAATTGTTAGATTAGGAGAATAATAGGAAATACTTAATTTGTATTGAAATTTCTACACCTGTCAAAGCCGAGCCAAAGCTTCCTAAGTCTATGTTGTGTAATTTTCCCCCAAAACCCGATTTTTCAATTGCAGGTGTACAGGAACATTGCGACAGATGAAGAAAGGAGGTTCAACTCTGAGGAAGGAGCTAGACGACATTAGTTACTTGGAATCACACCCGGAGGTATGCCAACTTTTCAGGGACACAGGTTGCTATAATTTCTGTAAAAAATGATAGAGCTCTCACCAGCAGGTGGCAGAAGATTTTTCCTTGAATTTTGAAGGAAGGAGAGTAGTCATTGGTCAAGATGAATTCCAGGTGGATGAAGCCCTCATAGTTGAGGTGACAGAGCTTCTCAAGACTGGAGAAAACTGGTTCAAAACCACTATCACAAAGAATGTTGAATTCAGGTCCTACTTGAAACTAGAACACAAGGGTTTGGTATGGAAGAAAGACATTCCTATGTCTTTCCTTGAAGAGAAATGACAACAGTTATTAAAAGCCATTCTAGTTTATATAACTTGTGAAGGTAGATATAATAGGGTGATGATTTACCATTTCAAACTCATGAATCATTTCACTTGTAGAAACCCACTCAATCTACCCTATTATCTCCACAAAAGCTTATCTAAGATGGATCATCAGGTCAAGGCTAAGCCCAATAAAGTTGCAGGTAGGCTATCCCACCATGGTTTGATTAAACTCTTGGTTTATGAGCTGTTGCAGAGAAGAAACAAAGAATGGAATTACTTCTTGTTCTGGAATGATTTTCAGACTGATGTACAACCAGAGGGTAAAAAGAGTGCTCATTCCAAGAAGTCTTCTACTCCCAGTAGTGAAAAGAGGAGGAGGAGAGTTATCTCTCTAGTTCCAGTTAACCATCCCTCTCCTTATTCTAAGATTAATAAAACTAAGAAGAAACTAAACTTCAGTAGTGAAACAGAGAAGGCCGAGGAACCCCCAGTGAACAAGAGCATTCTTAATCTTCCCTACACAGACTTAGAGGATGAAGAGAACCAGATTGAAATAGGTCATGAAGATTCAGTTACCATAGGGCATGAAAATTCAGTATATGTAAATATATTCACAACAAGGTATGAAGATATTCCATCACCTACACCCCAAGAAGAACAAGAACTACAAGTTGCAGATGCCTCATCTAGCAAAAAAGTGAAGCAGAGTAAATCAAAGGAAATCAAGAATCTTAAAAAGAAGTTAGCTCAACAATAAGTGCTAGCAAGGGTAATTAAAACCAGATATGAAACCCTTTCGAAGAATTTTACAGAAAGTAACTCAGCCTTAGAAAGATTAGCACATGAAAGCATAAAGGAAAAGAAAAAGAAGGACAAGATTGTAAAAGATTACAACAACTTATGGCGAGTTTCTCAGGACTTGAAGAAAAAGGTCAGGGCTTTAAGGAAGCAAGCTATGTATTCAAAACACCAGTCTCAAACACATGCTACTCTTGAAACCCTAGCAGAGGTAGCAATTCAATGCAATGAACCAGAGGCAACCAACAATCCTACAAGCTTTCCAGAAGTTGAGCAAGGTGCAGAAGCCTCATAAGATCAACCCTAAGGCGTTTCCGAGCTAAGACAAAAGGTATTTTGAAATTTTGATAATTTCACTAAGACATAACTTTCGGTGGCTTAGGCGAACATTTCGATTGTTCATTAGCCACCAAAATCAGAGCTTTTGGTAGCTAATTGGTCCAGATTTTGTCTTTTCTAACTACCGAAAGCACTGACATGGAAGAACGTTAGTATTTTTGAACAGATTCAGGTTTTCCTCATCCAAAAGCCTCAGGAATAGTTCCAATCAATAGACAATAATTAATGACATCCTTATCAAGAGTCTGTTTTGATTTTGGAGATGCTCTAAAATGTGGAAAGGTCAAAATTGGTTGGCTATTTTCAGGGACAAAACTGTTTTATTGTCAACATGTGTCATTCTCGACTTCTCTCATATCTCATGAAAATACATCAGCCTTGGAAGGCTTACTACACCTCTCGAAGAATCTGAAGGACATGAAGATCACCCAAGAATATGAATTGACCTATTTTATAGGATCTTTGCCTATTTTATTGGGCCAATAATTGACTTTCTATTTTTGGCAAAATTCGATCCAGTATCCTAGGATCTTGAAAATGTCTGTAAAGGCTATAAAGACAAAAATATTGGAAGAATGAAAGGTTCAACTTTGAGTTCTAGATTCTACTGTTATTGTGATACATACACTTTCTTTAATATATTCAGCCTGTAAGCTTCTTTCATTGTTATTGTCAGACTTTCTTTTCATTTCTATTCTATGCCTATGAGTTGAATTTATTTCTTTGTCTCTGTTTAAATGTCCCATGGTAACTGTCATCTTACCTTTGATTATTAAACAAGAATCATAAGCAACCACTTCTAGTTTGTTGACCCATCATATATATGATTTATGTATGTTCTGGTTAATTGATTGGTTTTCTATCCATCTGATTTACAAACCTATCTGATAATAGTTCTTGAAGGCCTTGTACTGTTTGAATATAACTAGACTGTCTTGAAGATTACAATCCAGTGATTTAGACATTCATGTTGATCCAACCCCACACCCATTATTTAGTAAATAATTACAAAAACAATTAAGTTACCAGGCATCTCTGAGATACAACCTAGGAGAGTTTCCTGGAGTGATAACAAATTGGCACCATTGTCGGGGATGGAGATTGAAGCTCAGCTTCCTTGGGAAATGACATAGATCCAACTTTGATGATATACAAAGTGTGGATACTATTTTGGTTGTAATCATCTATTTGGCGACTCCATTAGAACGAAGTGGCTCTGAGAAGGGCTCATACCAGAGAAAATCAAGAAAGGCCATTGGAAACACCAATTTCAGACCCTAAGAAGATCATAAGAAGTGGAAAATCAGTGCAAAGACAAACTTCCAGATCTGCAAGAGCATCTAGACCAGGTATTTCAAGAAGCACTTCTTCATTTGTATCTAGAGAACCTCTTGTCGAATCCACTTCTACTGAAACTTCTAGTTCTCAAAAAATTGAAATTGAGTCAGAAAGCTTGAAGGGTGATGAGCCTTCAATTTCTTCTGATGTTATAGATCCTATTTCTGAGCATATTACTATATCCAACTTAGGAGGAGAAGTTGTAGAATTTATCCAGGAAGAGGACTCTTCCTCTTCCTTGAACTCTTCACAAACTGAGCCTGGAATTTTTTTTTCTATACCCATACCAGTTTTCCCATTCTTGAAGATATTTTACAAGACCTTTCCTCTAAGGGTGAAGAAAACTTGGCCTCGCTGCTTGGCCAGTTTTATAGAGCTTCTTATTTCCCACCTTATTCAGGAACTGCATTCCAGGGGAGTCATTCTACCAGTGCTTCCACTTCATTCCTCAGTGAAGTAAAACCACCATTGTCCATAGTCCCACCTGTCCCATCTCAGCCGTCATCTACAAAAAATTCTTCCTCTGCATCAACCCCTAAGACCGCCATGGCTGCTCCTTTGACAAAAATGGAACAGATCTTAGCCAATAGGTATGCTCCTCTTGTTTTTCCCAATCCCTTGTCAACCATGCCAACATGAGATTATCAGAAGTACATGCCCAAGTTTACTGGATTTGGAGATTATACTATTGAAGAGAACATAGAGGCTTTCTATGCCTATGCTGAGAACATTAAAATTTCTGAGGAAGATGTTTGGACCATAATTTTTGTGCAGAGCTTGGATGGTCAAGCTAGGAAGTGGTTCAAGGAACTACCAACTAATTCAGTGGTATGCATTGAGAAATTAGATGAAGTGTTTTTGAAAAATTGGGGAGAAAGAAGAGACCTTTTGTATTATATGACTGAATTTGGAAATCTAAAAAGAGAAAATGGTGAATCTATCTCAGACTTCACCAAAATATTCAATAAAATGTTTGGCAAGATCCCTGCAAAGATCAAGCCAACTGACACGTCAACAAAGATTAATTACTCTTCTGCCTTTGATCTAGAATTCTGCTTGATCGTTAGAGAAAGAAGGTCAGCCACACTTGCCTTAATGCAAGATGTTACTCTTGAGGCTGAATATAACATTGTAGCATCCCATAAACTTAAAGGAAATTTTGAGAGAAAGAAGTCATATGCTGATCCTCCTTCTTCTTCAAATACCAAAATGGAAAACATGGCCAAGATGTTGGACAGCTTGAACTTGGATATGTCAAAACTGAAAATTCAGAGTCAACAACTAGCAAGAAGTAAAGAGCCTAATGCCTATGCTCCCAGGAATCCCAATGCATTCCCTTACATAATGAACAACTAGGAGGTCCATATCCTCTAAAGAGACAAGAATGTAGTTGAATATCAAAATATCAGGGCCCCTTTCCAAAATGCCATGCTAGAAGAAGAGAAGGAGCTATCTAATGGTGAAGTTGAAGAAAAAGATGACATCAATTGCTTTGGGGATGATGTTGATTCCTCCTTCTTGAAAAAAATAGATTATGAGGAGGCCCTCATGGATGAGAAGATTAATGAGGCAAGCATTGAAGAATATTTTTATCAGACAGATGATTAGCCAGGTTATAATTTAAGATCTAAGACTGTTGCTTCAAAGCCATTGCTTGCTGCCCCCGGAAAAAAATAAATATGTTGTTGCCAAGCAACCTGTTGCTCCTGTAAAGAAGATATCCAGTCTTGGAAAACAACAGTAGAAGCAATTGCAGCCCCAAGCTAAATAACATGTGTCCCTCAGAGCTCCCTCTAACGAGGTAAGACCTTCCGACAAAATATCATATTCATTTAATTTCGAATCAGAAATTCAGAAGGTAAAAATACCTATGCCATTGACTGAACTTATGAAGAATGATATATTCAAATTTTCTATCCTAAAGTCCCTTCAACCAAAGACTCCAATAGCTGGTAATTATGTAAACCTTCAATATGACAAGCCCAAAGTGACTATAGGACCTATGGTAGAGGACCGAGATGATTCTTGTCCACCCTTCTACATATCCTTGAATATCCATGACAAGATCCTTCACAATTGCTTGCTTGACTCAGGAGCATCACACAATATTATGCCTAAAGTAGTGATGGATGAGCTTGGGCTTGACATCACAAAACCTTACCATGATTTCTTCTCTTTCAACTCTAGGAAATTCATATGCCTCGGCCTCATAAAAGACCTTGTCATAAACCTTGCCCAACTGCTAATGAGAAGCATGGTAATGGATGTTGTAGTGGCTGATATCCCACCCAAGTTTGGCCTCCTCTTGTCACATTCATGGAGAAAAAGGCTAGGTGGTACCTTATAGATGGATCTTTCTTATTCCACAGTCCCAATGTTTGGAGGAGAGGTAAAGAGACTTTACAGAGAAAATCAGCTTGCCTACATCATTAGTGATGAGAAGAATTCTGTAAACCATCCCATCTATGCATTGGACACGAACTTTGGGGCATGCATTATGAAAATAGATGATTCTCAACTAGCTCCTTTGCAGCTCACAAATCCTACTCATCAGCAGTCTGATGGAGAGAGTACTCTCATCTAGAGCATGTTCTTTGATGGTGCCGGTACCAAAGACTCAACAGGCGTAGGTGTAGTTTTGATTTCTCCTTCAAAGGAGACTATTCATTTGTCTTTTAAACTTGATTTCAAGACTACTAACAATATAGCAGGGTAAGAGGCTTTACTGTTGGGTTTAAATGCCGCCAAGGAGATGGGAATCAAAGGTCTAAAGGTGTTTGGAGATGCATACCTCATCATACAACAAGTGAACAATGCTTTCCAAGAAAAACATGTCAGGTTGAAAGCTTATAGAGATGAGGTATGGAAACTCAGGGATTGTTTTTCCATTTTTGATATTTCTTATATACCCGGAGCTATGAATCACCTAGCTGATTCCCCTACTGTCTCGTCTAGTATGTTCATTCCTCCTATGCCTCCTAGACTGAACTATGAAATCCAAGTCAAATACATACCATCCCTACCTGACAATGTCAAGTATTGGAAAGTCTTTGAAGATGATGATGAGCTTAGTAGATTTCTCCAGGTTGTAGATGAATTTTCTGATATGCATATTGACCAGGAAAATCAAAATGTAGAAGAATTCAAAAAGCCTAAGTTGAAGAGAAAAATGGGTCAACATGATATTGTTCAGCTGCCCAACAATTATATACCTCGATGTTTGGTGCCTCTTGAGAAGATTTTTGACCAAAACGATGTCCCCTACAAACCTGATAAGAAGGAGAAGGATCCTGCTCTCCATGAGCACAATATAGGAAGCCAGAGTCATCTTGAATTCATAAATCTATCCACTGAGTTAATTATTGATCAGAGGTCAGAATATTGCAGCATTATGAAGGAATTTGCTGATGTTTTCACCTGGAAATATAATGATCTGAGAACCTATAATCTAGATGTCATTCAACATAATATTCCCCTGGAGAAAGACACCATCCCATTCAAATAGAATTTGAGACCTATCAGTCCTCTCTTGTTGCTTGTAATTGAAAAGAAATAAAAAAGCTCCTCGATGCCAAAATCATAATTCCACTGAGATACTCTAAATGGATTACAGACCTAGTGACAGTGAGGAAGAAAAATTGTGAGATCAGGTTATGTGTTGACTTTAGAAACCTAAATAAATGCTCCAAGAAAGACAACTATCCCCTACCCAAGATGGAACACTTGCTGCAGAGAATTTCAGGAGCTAGTGTCATGTCTTTCCTAGATGGCTTCTCAGGCTATAACCGGGTTTCTGTACACCCTGATGACCAATAAAAAAAATACCTTTACTACTCCTTGGGGTACCTTCATGTATGACAAGATGCCATTCGGGCTAATGAATGCCAGGGCCACCTTTCAAAGGGCCATGGACATAACTTTTGTGGGAGAGAAGGACAAGTTTGTCCTCATCTATCTTGATGATATCACAGTTTATTCCAGTAGTCATGAAGAGCATCTGAAGCATCTGAAAAAAGTATTTTTGAAATGCAGATAGTTCAGGATTTCGTTGAACCCAAAAAAGTCTTAATTTGATCTCAAGAAGGGTAAGATACTAGGCCACATTGTTTCAACAGAGGGAGTGAAAATTGATCCAGCTCGGGTGGAAGCAATTCAGAAGTTGTCCATACCAAGGTCAAAGACGGATATCCAATCCCTACTCGGTAAAATCAATTTTGTCAGAAGGTTTATTCCTAATTTCGCCGAGTTAGCGAAACATATAACCTCTATGCTAAAAAAGGGGTATGAGATAAAATGGACAAACAATGCAAGAAGTTCATTTCAGGATATCAAACAGGCTATCATGGAATCTCCTACTCTAATTAGTCCAGATTACACCAAGAAGTTCTATATTTTCTCTTTTGCTTCCTATGACACAGTGGCAACAGTCTTGTTACAAAAAGATGATGAAAGTCTTGATCACCCGGTGGATTTCTTCAACAAATCACTCAAGGATGTTGAACTAAGGTATGATCCTATATAAAAACAAGCCTCTACTCTCATTAAGTCATTAAAATCTTTCAAAATTTATATCCTCCATGCAAAGGTTGTTACCTATGTTCCTTCATCTTCTATGAAGGATGTCTTGACCCAACCTGATATTGATGGAAAGAGAGCTAAATGGATCACAAAGATGATTGAGTTGGACATAGAAGTGAAGCCCACCAAGATGGTAAAAGTCCAAGGCCTTGCCAAGCTCATGACAGAAGAGAACTGTGATCTTTTAGCCATAAATTTCATTGGGGTAAGTTCAACAAGTTTGCAGATAGGGGTAGCAGCAGAAGAGCAGCATGTCAATCAACAGGTGCCTGAGAATTTGTCTTCATGTGAGTGGTCTTCAGGTATTGTTCATTTTTTGCAGAAGTTGGAGGTTTCTCCTAAACTTAGCATGACTCAAGCCTGAGCTCTTAAGATCAGAGCAATTAAATTCTGCATTAATGATAATATTTTGTATTGGAAAGATCCTTCTGGTTTACTCTTGAGATGTTTGGACAAAGATGAGTCAGCTGAAGTCATGCATCAGTTCCATTCAAGTTTTTGTGGAGGCCATCATTACTAGAAGACCACATCTCATAAGATCCTAAGGGATGTGTACTATTGGCCTTTTCTTTTTTCAGATGTGTGCACCTTTGTGAAATCTTGTGATAAGTGCCAAAGATTCGTAGGGAAGCAACAACTCAAATTTCTACCCCTGAGACCTATTGTGGTGAATGGTCCCTTTCAACAGTGGGGCTTAGATTTCATAGGAAATATTAATCCTTCATCTAGTGTTCAACATAAGTGGATCCTAGTAGCTACTGACTATTTTACCAAGTGGATAGAGTCAATGCCCACTAGAAATTCCACTCATCAAGTTGTCATGAAGTTTCTCTATGAAAACATCCTGATCAGCTTTGGCTGCCCAAAAAGGCTAGTGACAGATAATGCATCAGCCTTTAAAGATGATGCATTGGTTGGCATGTGTAAGTCAATGGGCATCCAATTGGTACACTCTACCTCCTACTACCCTCAAGGCAATGGCCTTGCTGAGTCATCCAATAAGAGTCTAGTCAGAATCATCAGAAAGTTGTTGGAGGAGAATCAGAAGAGCTGGGATTCTAAACTAAAGTTTTCTCTTTGGGCCGACAGAGTGACCATCAAGAAATCTGTCGGTACTTCTCCTTTCAAACTGGTTTATGGAACTGATGCCATTTTTCCCATTCAGCTAGTTCTACCAGTGGCTAAGTTTTTTTAGGAAGAACAAACCGAATCAAATGATATGGTGAGAAGAATGCTTGACTTAGTAGAATTGAAGCAAGTCAAACAATAGTTGGTGGAAAAATCAGAAGCTCATCAAAAGAGGATCAAGGATACTTTTGACATGAAAGAAAAGGTGGACAACTTTCAGGTTGGTGACTGGGTTCTGAAATGGGATGCTCTCAGACAAGATAAAGGAAAGCATGGCAAGGTCGACTCTTTGCGGACCGGTCCTTTCATGATAACTCAAGTACAACACAACAACACTTTCATTCTGCAAAGTCTGGAAGGTGAAGAAATGTTTGGTGGCCCAGTCAATGGGCGTTTTATGAAACTCTATTTTATCTAAGGCTTCAAAGCCTTGCCATTGTAAATTTTATTTTTAGTTTTTGTTTTTGCAAAATAACTCCATGCCCAATGGAAACACTAGTAGATAGGTTATAATTTTTGTCTTACAGGAAAGGCATTGGTTCTGTGGTTATTGAAACCTCATAGGGAGGATTTCACCCTCAATAGGAGCTAGTGTTATCTCCTCAAATTAATTAATCAAGTTGTTTTATTTTAGGTGATAGGATGTCATTTGAAAATACTTTTAAATTTTTTTTAAAGCTCATTTTTTAGGGATTTATGCATGTAATAAAGTTAGATAAAACATTTAGTTTCATTTTTATTTGATTTAAGTCAAATCTCAGGTTTCAGTGGCTTAGGCGTTTCTTCAAAAGTGCTTCTTAGCTACCGAAAGCCTTAGCTTTCGACAACTTAAACAAAGAAATTCATGGCTATTTTAGCCACTGAAATCGCAGGAGCGTGGGAGGAGTTAGCACGTCATTTCACACGCCTAAACCGTCGGTATTGAGGTTTTATGATTGCAATTAGCCGCCAAAAATACATGAGGAAAACCGTTTAGAGACTTGGAGCTAATCTCTGCATGATATACCAAATTTTTTCAAATGGTTGTTTCATCAGATTAGATGGTTACGTACTGCCCATCATTACAATCACCAATGATGATTGTTTCAAATATTAAGCTGCTCTTTCGCATCCCTTGTAATCAACCCCACATTCTAATGCACACCTCATACTTCTCATCTCTGTCACAACCGAGCCAAAGCTTCCTAAGTCTACGTTGTGTAATTTCCCCCAAAACCTGATTTTTCAATTGCAGGTGTACATGAAAACTGCGAAAGATGAAGAAAGGAGGTTCAACTCTAAGGAAGGAGCTGGACGACGTTAGTAACTTGGAATCACACCCGGAGGTATGCCAACTTTTCAGGGACACAAGTTGCTATAATTTTTGTAAAAAATTACAGAGCTCTCACCAACAGGTGGAAGAAGATTTTGTCTTGACTTTTGATGGAAGGAATGCAGTCATTGGTCAAGATGAATTCTAGGTGGATGAAGCCCTCATAGATGAGGTGACAAAGATTCCCAGGATTGGAGAAAACTGGTTCAAAACCACTGTCACAAAGAATGTTGAATTCAGGTCCTACTTGAAATCATAACACAAGGGTTTGGTATGGAAGAAAGACATTCCTGTGTCTTTCCTTGAAGAGAAATGGAAACAATTATTAAAATCCATTCTGGTTTATATAACTTGTGAAGGTAGATATAATAGGGTGATGATTTACCATTTCAAACTCATGGATCATTTCATTGGTAGAAACCCACTCAATCTGCCCTATTATCTCCACATAAGCTTATCTAAGATGGCTCATCAGGTCAAGGCTAAGCCCAATAAAGATGCAGACAAGCTATCCCACCATGGTCTGATTAAACTCTTGGTTTATGAGATGTTGCAGAGAAGAAACAAAGAATGGAATTACTTGTTCTGGAATGATTTTCGGACTGATGTACATCTAGAGGGTAAAATGAGTCCTCATTCCAAGAAGTCTTCTACTCCTAGGAGTGGAAAGGGGAGGATGAGAGCTATCTCTCCAGTTCCAGTTAACCATCCCTCTCCTTCTTCTAAGCTTAATAAAACTAAGAAGAAACTAAACTTCAGTAGTGAAACAGAGAAGGCCGAAGAACCCCCAGTGAACAAGAAAATTCTTAATCTTCCCTACACAGACTCAGAGGATTAAGAGCACCAGATTGAAACAGGGCATGAAGATTCAGTTACCATAGGGAATGAAAATTCAGTATATGTAAATGTATTCACAACAAGGTATGAAGATCTTCCATCACCTACACCCCAAGAAGAACAAGAACTACAAGTTGCAGATGCCTCGTCTAGCAAAAAAGTGAAGCAGAGTAAATCAAAGGAAATCAAGAAGATTAAAAAGAAGTTAGCTCAACAAGAAGTGCTAGAAAGGGTAATTAAAACTAGATATGAAACCCTATCGAAGAATTTTGCAGAAAGCAACTCAGCCTTATAAATATTTGCACATGAAAGCATAAAGGAAAATAAAAAGAAGGACAAGATTGTAAAAGATTACAACAACTTATGGAGAGTAGCTCAGGACTTGAAGAAAAAGGTCAGGGCTTTAAGGAAGCAAGCTATGTCTTCAAAACACCAGTCTCAAACACATCCTACTCTTGAAACCCTAGCAGAGGTAGCAGTTCAGTGCAATGAACCAGAGGTAGCCAACAGTCCTACAGGCTTTCCAGAAGTTGAGCAAGGGGCAGAAGCCTCAAAAGATCACCCCTAAGGCGTTTCAGAGCTAAGACAAAAGGTATTTTGATAATTTCACTAAGAAAAATTTTTCGGTGGCTTAGGTGAACATTTCGATTGTTCATTATCCACCGAAAGTAGATCTTTCAGTTTGGTTCAGATTTTGTCTATTCTAACTACCAAAAGCACTGACAGGGCAGAACGTTAGTATTTTTGCACAGATCCAGGTTTTCCTTGTCCAAAAGCCTTAGGAATAGTTCCAATCGATAGACAATAATTAATGACATCCTTATCAAGAGTCTTTTTTGATTTTGGAGATGCTCTAAAATGCGGAAAGATCAAAATTGGTTAGCTATTTTCAGGGACATAACTGTTTTATTGTCAGCATGTGTCATTCTCGACTTCTCTCATATCTCATGAAAATTCATCATCCCTGGAAGGCTTACTACACCTATCGAATAATCTAAAGGACATGAAGATCACCTAAGAATATGAATTGACCTATTTTATAGGATCTTTGCCTATTTTCTTGGGCCAGTAATTGACTTTCTCTTTTTGGCAAAATTCGATCCAGTATCCTAGGATCTTGAAACTGTTTGTAAAGGCTATAAAGCCAAAAATATTGGAAGAATGAAAGGTTTGACTTTGAGTTCTAGACTCTATTGTTATTGTGATACATACACTTTCTTTAATATATTCAACCTGCATGCTTCTTTCATTGTTATTGTCAGATTTTCTTTTCATTTCTATTCTATGCCTATGAGTTGAATTTATTTCTTTGTCTCTGTTTAAATGTCCTATGGTAACTGTCATCTTACCTTTGATTATTAAACAAGAATCATAAGCAACCACTGCTAGTTTTTTGACCCATCATATATATTATTTATGTATGTTCTGGTTAGTTGATTGGTTTTCTATCCATCTAATTTACAAACCTATCTAATAATAGTTCTTGAAGGCCTTGTACTGTTTGAATCTAACTAGACTGTCTTGAAGATTACAATCCAATGATTTAGACATTCATCTTGATCCAACCCCACACCCATTATTCAGTAAATAATTACAAAAATAGTTAAGTTACCAGACATCTCTGAGATACAACCTAGGAGAGTTTCTTGGAGTGATAACACTCCGTTCAAAAAACCGAGGCAACGATAAAATATTCCACTGTTCCATACTGTTTCAACTTGGTTAGGCATCCTAAATGGTGGGTGTCTATGTCAAAGTGTTCATACAACTCAACGACAAGTTGTGTCTAAGCAACATACCCTTGGCATTCATTTTGACACCATTGCCACCTTTTCCATCATTATGGATCCAAATAGATATGGTTGTAATGAAACTTGGTCAGCTCATCAGTAATTCCATGGAGGGAGAAATAGTGTTCCATCTTAGTAACCTAGGATTGTGGATCAAAACCATGAAATTTGTTCACCTCGACTCGGGGAAGACGAGGGTCACGAGGTAGGGAGTTGGAATGAGAGTGTAGAGGCTAGTTGGAGTCAACAACTTTAGTATAGAGAGGTGGGTTAGAGGAGGAAGGGCCCTAAAATTTTCTCATGAATTGTTGGAGAGTGGAATTGACTTTAACAATTTGGTTACTGAGTTGTTCTTGGATGTGTTCCATTTTTTCATTGTTATCGCACATATTGTAGGTTGGGAAAATCCTGACGCAATCCAAATGAGTGAGACAAATATGGGAGTAACTACCCACTGTCTCCTTAGATAGATACTCCCCTCGCTTTAGTGATGATACATAACCACAAGGGAGGAATCTCGGTGACCCTAGGGGGATTGAGATGGAAAGTGGTAGAATGACCAATGAATCCCCTATAGGTCAATTTTGAATTGGAATGATGTCTTGGAGAAGAGTCTTGAATGAGGGTGGATGGTTTCTAGGTGTTTTTTACCCGCAAGACAATGTTAGACCTTCCTGAAACAAGACAAATGATCGTAAAACCAAACCTATATCAAGGGGAAAAGCAAGGAAATATTTCTTTCATAAATTACAGAAATCTATAATATTTATATCAATAAATTAAGTTAGCAAATGGTTGCAAAATATGTTACCAAAAAGCAAGTAAAATATATTAGAAACTAAGCTAGCAATGTCTAGTTTAACTTCCACTGAATAGCACAAGACTTTAATGGAATTTAGGGATGTTTATTAGGTGTTATCAACAAGTTAATATTACATCCAAGTGTCTGTAGAAAACATATTCTACAGCATCAAATTCAAACCATAGAAACTAACAAGTAATCCGTCAAAAAAATAGCCAATGAGTAGTAGAAGAGTAATCTAGGTTCACAAGTAAATTTCAGCGGTGGAGAAATGAGAAATAGATAAAAGAAAGTGAGTTTTGATGCAGACCTAATGGATGCATCATTAAGTTAATTGCATCAAGAGAATTTCTTTTCCAAAGTAGACACCTTTAGGGTATAAGCATGCTTATAACACTTAGAAAATATTCCAACTTGAACAAATACAATATCTCTCAATTTCACGTATACCAATGCAATGATTTTATTTCTCCATTGAAAATTTAAGATTAGTTCCTTGTCAATGGGTCATGGAGTCTTCTTGTGTAAGGTTATATATACTACTTCTCTAGAGGTGTAGGCCATTTTACTCCCTAGAGCAATCAAACACAACAAGGTAAATTTAGGAGGGTGTAAGCCTTTTTACTCATCTTAGCAACTTTTTGAAATAACTTATCCAATAAAAATTATGATTAATCTTGGTGGAGGGTGTATGCCCTTATACTCCTCCAAGGGTTTAAAAAATAATAACCATGAAACAATAAAGAAATACCAACAATATGCATAAATTCCTTACCAATTCCAAGAAAATAGCAAGATAAACCCTTATCTACCAAGAACATTCCATCACATAGAAAGAGACAAGCATCCAAGAGATAGCACACCACTTTAGCTCCACAAGACAAGTTTTAGCATTCAAATAACATCAAAGAGAGAGATACGGTGTTTTCCCAAGAGGGGCGAAATTTTCAGCCATGTATGTGTAATTATCAAGTGAGATTGTTATGTCAAAATGAAAAGAGCAAGCCTCTATTTATAAGAGGTATTGTTATTAAAGTTTGTTCACATTACATTAGGGTAAAACAAAATTAGGGAGGTTGACCTCCTCTAATTTCCCCTTTACGTTTTCAAAATTCAAATTTACAAAAAATAATCCCCTAATGGGTGACGTCAAGCCCTAATTAGCCTCCAAATGAGATGATTTGGCCTCTAGAAGAAGGTGTTGGGCCTCCCAAGGCCATGGACCAGGCCACCTAGTGCTCCAATGCATGGAAGTAGTCTCTCTCTCCATCAAAAGGTGCCAAGTCATCATCAAATCATCATCGTCATTACCAAAAACCTAGCCCCGAGAGTGATGTCATGCCCTAAAAGTGATGTTTTGAGCCTCCAAGGTCAAACGTTGGGCAGCAAGGGGGATATCTCTGCTTCCTTCAAGTGTCCTCTCATGTCTCCAAAGGAAATGTCTATCATCCAACTATCCAAGGAGAGTAGGCACAACATCAATCCTATGGGATTCAAGCCCCAAGTGAAGGTCCAATTGACCTTGTGCCTTCACAAAATGTCTTCCACCTATCAAGGCCCTGCAAAGACAAGAAAATTCACCCTCCAAGGTCTCACAAGTCACAAACATCATGTCAAGTGAGACACATATAATAAAATAACCACCCGCACATGTGCATCAAATCCCCCCTCTCAAAATAAACAAATTCTCAAAGACCTTATGCAACTTGCCCAATTTAGGTATGGGAGGGTTGTCATGGTGACCTATTGGGTGAATCATTCCCCAAGTCAAGGAGTCTTTCTTAGGAGGACCCTCTCTAAGTTATGTGAAGAGTATGGGGTGGATAGGGGTAATAATTTTGGGCATGAGGTTTCTTGACATACAAGGGCTCATATTGTCTCATTTATGGGTGACTTTGTAGAGGGTGTGTTTCCCTTCGTTTGCGATGCATGATTTTTCCATTCCCAGGTTCCCAGGTTGAAGTTAAAGTGGGACTTCTACCTAAGCATGAAAAACATTTCCCACCTTAACTCTACCCTAGTCACACTATGCTTCCCCAAGTTGAAGACGATGTGTGGGACTTCTACCTAAGCATGAAAAACATTTCCCACACATGCTCTACCTTGGTTGACATGTTTAATTAGTTATTTATTTTACAGGTCCCATCATATTTTTTGTGAGAAACATTTCATTGTTCTCAGGATCCATGGGTGAGAATATGGAAGGTTTATGATTCAATTTTATCTTTTGCCAGCTAAAAATCTTTGGGCCTTTAGTCCCTTCTTCCCATGAAATGAGGTACAAGCCCTTCTTGGATCAATGAGGCTCAAAAACCAAAAAGATTAAGAAACAAATGGGAGAAGCACTAAAAGTGGCAAGCACACGTGGGAGCAGTACAATGACTCATTAAGGAGACCCCCTAGTAGCAACCCTTGCCCCAAGGGTGACCACTTACTAGGACACAATGTGAACCACCAAGGTGAAATAGGGAAAATAGCATAATTTCCAAGTAAATGTTTTCAAAATCAAGGAAGAAACCTTTGAAATGTATTCAAATGATTCATTTATTAAAATGATTGTTACCACAATGTTGGAATTGTTACCTCATGGAGCAAGACTTGTCGTCCTCTGTGAGACAAGATGGTGTGGTGAATGGTGAATCCATCGATCTTATGGTGATGGGTGGTGCGATGTGGGGCTTTTCTTATTGGTATGTCTCTCGGTACTCCATGTCTGCAAACTGAGGGCCTCAATACATCATCTCCTTAGTTATCCCTAGAAATGAGGGATAACAGGCATGAATGACAGGAATGTCATTATGCACTTTGGCTTGAAGGGAAGTAAGGTCAATGCTCAGTTTCTGATTGGTTTCTTCTTTTTGGGTGGGAGCCATGAGGGAATGAGGGGCGAGTCTATGGACAAAAAATAAGATAACTGATATATACCATTATGATTAGGGAAATGAGAGGAACCCAATGGGATAATTGGGAAATAAGGGTACCATGAAGGGTATGGGTCCACGAGGTAGAAAAAAGTTTAAGAATGATAGGTATCACAATGATCAGAGAGAAAAGTCAAATCCATTGAGATAGGTCTCAAATAAGGGTGTAGGTAGGACCCAAACTTTTTTCTTACTCCTACAGAGTTATACTCCGATCTTAATAATACTTCAGTTTCGAAATGCCCAAGTTCTTAACTGGAAAAATGTGAAGTAATTTCACAACTAGAATGCAGGAGGAAAGGTTGCATGACAATAGATCTTGTATGTTCCCTTTCTATTATGTTTATATCCCAAGGGTTATGGTTTTCACGGTTTCTACAGACACGGGTTTTACTTTTTCTATAACTCTCTGATATACGTGCGAGGTCGGACAATAGTACTCAACCAAATATCCTAGGGAATAAAATAAGGACGGTATAATTTATCCTTAGTTGTACTGCCTAATTACCCATGTACTAGAGAGTATCTTCCCAAGTTTTGTTCTTGGTGGCACAATAATAGTCAGGCGGTTGATCGGTTGATCTATGGCTAGTTTTAGGATACCTATGGGGGCTCCCGATATACCAGAGGTACTTGGAAGAGAAAGTTCATATACAAGAGTTGTCTAATGCACTACCACTCAAAGGGGTACCAACAAGGGTTACAAGGTGTCCAACAATGTGAGCTTAAAAACCTCTTTTATTTCCTACGTGTATGCTTCCCCGATCGAGGATTTTATGCACTGAAATAAATATCATTGTAGTTTAAAGACATCAGAACACGTCTCTACCCTGAAAAAAAATTAACCCACAATTCCTACCAAGGAAAGTGCTCTGATACCACTTGTAAGGTACTAGTTGTAATATAATATGCAAAAACATGAATATTCAACAGAGATCAACGGAACAACAAAATATGAGAAGAGAAACACCAAAAATAATACCTTTATTCAAAGAAAGCAATATTCACTTTTCTCTTCGAGGGGGAAACCTCTAGTAGGGAAGAGCTCTATTACAATAATTCTCAAGACAATCTTTCTCATGCCTCCTACTCTTATTATACTAATTATGTCTTCTAAATAACATTCTAGAGGAAGATCTTTCTAGAAGCGAAAGCTTCTATTAGGTCTTCTTATATTGACTTGTTCACATTTATTAAATAGGCCTTACTAACTAATGTCGACCTTTATTACATGGAAAATATATTTAGGCCTTATTAGCTAGTTTTGACTTTTATTGCATGGAAAATATATTATTCTATCTACGTGAGGGGTTACATCCCTAACATCGGGCTGCAAGTGCTACAACTCTAGGCATGTTGAAATTATGTTAGAGTGCTAGGGATCATGTGTGTCATAAATCCACATGTCTTGTAATAATTTCATAACGATTGGTGGGCCAACTGTGTGATGGAAGAAAAATCACTTGAAATGGTTTAAAGAAGTTAACCATCACAGTTGTCTAGTTCCCAATGCACATTTAGAAAATGGTTGAGAATTTGGACCGTTTTAACTACCTAACGTCCAATGCATATTGGTGGGGAAAATAAGAAACAATTAAGAAGGAAAATGATTGGGGGGATGGTTTGGCTTCCAAGAAATGAGAGGATAAAAGGAAAATGAGAAGGAGGTTCAAACATTGACGTAGGAGGGACAAATATAAGAGAGGGAACAAAGAAGGGATTGTTATAGAAAAATTTGCCTCACCCTATGCAAATTTGCTTAGAAGGTCTTTTCCATTTCCCTATGCAGACTTGAAGTCCTTTTTTGCAGTTCCTAGAGCTAAAAATAATATTTTTCCACATATACGCGCCCTAATTATTATACAACATGTGTATTACGCAGGTTGCACCATTAAAGCCCACACACATTAGGTTTTGTGCCCAAAATTAAAATATAGTGTCAGGTTTCCATGTCACGTCACATGATCCATGATCCTTGACCTTCCATATACTGGAAATGTTCCAACTCGGTCCTTCAGTTCTATTTGAAGGCTATAAACGGGCCATATCCGAGCTATGGAAAAGAGGAGAAGAATTCAACTTTGAGAGCAAAGTTAGTCTGGAGAAATTATTCACTTCATATTGAGTTTGCATCCCTTTTTCCTTTTAAGTTTGAACACATTGTTCAACCCCCAAGCTCTTCCCTATTTGATTGAGAACCTCATTGTCTCTCTTATATGAGCTTGCCTTTGGTGGAGGATTGAAGTGGTGAAGGCCCAACTGAAAGGGACTTAGTTTCTCGGTTTCGAACCATGCCGACATAAAAGTTTGTAATTCATTCACTTATGTTGATTACATTTTAATAGAAATACTTTTTTCTCGTCCAATTAATGTCTTGCAAATATTTGAATTGTTATTCCATGGGCATATTTGTCATGAATATTGATGGACGATGCTATTGAATGTGCTAACTTTATATATTATCACCATATGCTTGAATTTATTGGTTGTTGAAGACAAGTTGCAGGTGTATCGCTTTGACTCGAGTGCTCAATGGTGGACTTCATTGAACGTCTGGACAAGGTAGGATCCTTATCTTGTCTAGTTAGCATATTTGTTTATATAGCATACCTGGGATTAGAGTTGATTTTTGCAGTCATTTTCGTCTATTGTGGTTTACCCCATGCCATCGAGAGTTTTTCCTCGTAATAGAATTGGTGACCATACTAGGGATAGAATCTTCTTTTCAGGGTTTGGAGTGTTTTTCTCCTTTGATTGCACTCATTTATATTGAGTTTCTTGTCATCTGATTGCTTGGAAACTTTTGTTCTTTGCAACTCTAAGTTTCTTAGCCTTACCCTTGACTTGGTAGTGTTTCAGTACATATACACGGGTTTTTAGCTGACAATCATGTACATACGCGTGTTGTCCTTCTGCAAGAAGCGTATATACGCGGTTTTCTCCTAAACAGTCACGCACATATTTCTTGTGTGCTTGGTTGTTGAGTTTAATGTTTGTTGGGTAAGTTTTGATGGTTGTTGAGTCTTCTTAGGTCTCTGTTATGACTGTTAAGTACCTACAGAGTGATAGGAAATATTTCTTTTGTTGAATTTTCGGGCGGTGCCTTTCTCATCATCCTTTTCATTGATCGTCCTTGCATATTGGGCTGGGTGTTTTCTTCTTGATATCCTACTTGGTTTGTCTTTGATTTCATTCAGTATAATATTTATATCAAGCTGTTGTTCATTCCTTTCATTTTCATTCTTTTATATTGAAAATACAAAAATATTAAGCATTTTGCATTACTATCATTTGATCTTTTGTGTTCTTATCATTGATCTTAGTACATGTATAGAAAGATTGCATTTTATTTTGAATTGCAGAATTAAATTGAAAATTGCATATTGAAAAGCTTATCATTTATTGGGAATTGAAGTTACGACTTTGCATTCTATTTATATTCATTTATTTTACTTGTTGAGTCATAACATCATCAGTTTCTCTACCACACCTTTTTTTAGTAAGCAAGGCCACTAAAAGCAACGCTGATAATTTAAAATTGATTAGAAATGATTTTATTTTTATGGTGCACAAACTAGCTTAGGATTTAGAGCCTTGGAATATGATTTTGCGAGTAAACTTCTCCAAGGCTATTAAATCAACATATGTGTCGGACTAAGGGAGTGGTGAAATCCATTGTATAATTGGTGATGTTAGGAGGCTCCGCTTACACTGGATTTAAGCACGGGGTCGTGTGAGGTTGGTTGAGGGGATATCCCCCAATACCTTCTTAGCGTCAGATATATTTCTGGGGATCTATTCGTATATGGGGATATTGCTAGTACCTTTACCTCTATGAGAGGTGGTTCTTTCAAGGTTTCAGGCTTTGTTACCCTGCCCATACTATAGACTTGACTTACGAATGTTCACCTACGCATTGGTTATATCGTGGTTGCTTAGTTGATTGACATAGGTACCACATAGGTTACTTGCAAGGGTTATTCTGCAGGTACCCTGGGTCAGATAAGGGTCGGACAACACACAACCTTTATGGAGGATTTCCTCTCCGAGGGGATATGGCCGACTGGTTGTTAAGCCCACAAGGTCCCTTATAACTGATTCTGATACCTTCGATATTTTGTAGGAAGTCTCATGCCCCTCTTGGGCGAGGCATACCTACTTTAGTGAGGGAGGCCCATTTTCAACCATTATATCTTGTTTGTGTGCATTGGCCTTTTTTTTATTTACTTTGGTGTGCTCTCTGATTATTAATTGGCCTTAGTATTTTGTATTGTGTCGTGATTTTTCATTATTATGGATAGTGGAGTCCCCTTATATCCCTCAATTAGTGCTACCCAGCCCATGGTATTTGCTCATTCCATGGGGATGAATCCTTTTGTATTTCTAAGTGGTACGCCGAATCATGATACTCAACCAAGACCTTGGGCCTCTAATCATTTTTCTCATGGTATGCCAGACATGTCTTCGCACTTTCCATCCTCTGTCTCGTCGTCTTATGTGAATCCTAGTTTTGGGTCTAGGGGCATGATGCCTCCTTATTATCCCTTTTCATTTGGTGGGAGTCATATCCCTCAACCAACTCTTACGTTAGGAGGTTGGAATCTTCCTTCCTATGGATCCAATCCTAGCTTCACTTTTCCATGAGCAAGTGCTCAAATGGGTGGTCATTCTACTTATTACATCCCATCCATCTATCCTTTTTCTGCTATGTTGATTCCTATGAACGCTTTTCCAATGGTGGACCTCCATTTGTCCTCTGGTGTTTCATCCGGGGGGAGTAAGTTTTATAGTATGGGCAACCCCCTTCATGAAGTTACTTCGTTCGAGGGAAACATATATCCTCATATAAGTAACCCTTTTCATGTTGCTTTCTCTTTGCAAGTGAATTCCTCGATGACAATGCCCTTACAACCCTTTATGAATCAGTTTGGAGGAGGATACTTTCCTGCCGGACATGGCCATGGTGTATACCAGAACCCTTCTTGGCCTGCAATTTCTCAAAACCAATCTTTCCTAGAACCTTGGTCTCAAATTCCGCAACCAACCGCTACCATTCCAATCACTGCAAGTCATACTGGCATTATATCACCAACCTCTGCTAGTCATGTTGGAGATTGGTCAACAACCTCTGCAAGTTTGAAGACTAGGAAGCAGTCACTACAAGTCATGCTGGGGGCACAAATCTAGTCACACTGCACATACATCGCCAACCTTTTCTAGTCATGTTGGGGATTCATCACCAACCTCTACTAGTCATGTTGGGGATTCATCATCAACCTCTACTAGTTAGGTTCGTCACCAACCTCTGCTAGTCATGTTGGGCATTCATCACCAACCTCTGCAAGTCATGTTGGATATTTGCTACTAGTCTCTACAAGTCATGTTGGGAGCATGTCACCAGCCACTACAAGTCATGCATGGGGCATTCATATGATTGAGAAGCCTAGACATGTAAGACATAATCCCAAGTTCCTTTGTAGGCTTTGCAAAGGAGATCACCTTACTCGTTTGTGACATGCTATTGTTGTGCTACAAGAAGCGTGATCATTTCCTGGGGGGCCTTCAGGTTCTGAGTCGTCTTTGGTTTCCCAACCTTCTTTGGTTGATACAACGGTCATGCTGATGCAATCTTTGGCTGACACCACTCTTCTTTTTGGGGGTGATGCATCTCTTGACCTTGTTGTCTCACATCCTATTAAACCAACGGTCATGTCGATGAAAAATTTGGCCGAAACCACTCCTATTTTTGGGGGTAATGCATCTCTTGACCTTGTCTCACATCCTATTCAACCAACAATTGAAGAAGTGGTCATGCCGATGCAATATTCGGAAAATCCCACTCTTCTCTTAGAGAGTGACAAGCCTAAGGAAGTGACATTGCCGATGCAATCTTTGGTCAATACCATTCTTATTTTGGAGGGTGATGCGTCCTTCGAACATGTCCTTAGAATTTCTAGTCCTATACCTTTTGAACAAGGGAGCATTCTACTCTCTCTGAGCACGCTCCCTCCAAGTCCTAGGGTGGTTTCCTTTGATTGGAATGATCTTGTAGAGCCTCGACTTCCTTCTTCTACACCCTTCCAGATAAGGCAAATTATTCGATATATTGTAGATAAGGTAACCTCTGCAAGTATTTTATCCTCCTTCACTTGGAAATATTTGGGTTTTCCGAAGCTTGTGTTAGCTATCTGTGAGTTGTTGACTTTCGAAAAAAGTCTTGCAGGGGAGCCCTGGCCTCCCCCATGATGTGTCACTTAGAAAACTCCCCACGATTATGGTTTAAGCTCTTTTTCGACTCTCTCAAAAAGAGAAAAGATTCTCGAGTGAACTTGTATCTTTCACACTCGTAAATTGGATTTGAAAGGATGTCTATTTGGTGTAAGTTTACCCCTTTTTCAAACCAAGTAGACTAATATTACGAAAAAGGAAATTTTGTGGCGTTAAGTTGTAATTGCATCTCATTCTCTTGCTTGCAGTATTGAGCCTATTGTCAGTTATCTCTTTCGCACTATAATCCAATCACCTTAGTAGTTTGCATCATCAACCAAGAAGAGCCTTGTTTATATCCTTTGTATCTTGACACACCATACCCAAGAGGAAACATTCCCTTGAGTCTCCATCTCCCGCATGCACCTCCTTGCATTGAGAATAGGTATGTTCCACTGTTGGAACTAGTTTCTTACTTGTGACACTCGTTTCCTCCTCTGTATCATAGCATTCATTTGACTATGAAAAAAAAAAAAAATTCAGGTGGGAGAATAATATTATCTTATATTGGCAGTAGTCGTGTCACCTTTGAACAAAGAATTTTTTTTTTGAGTCCACGTGTCATCAAAACTTTGGGTTTAGCATGATATTAGGAAGCTGAGCTCGTTACTTAGAGTTTACTCCCCCAACTGGTTACTCTTCCAGTCCCTATGAAGATTTTGATTGGTGCCTCCTGCATCACAAAGTTTCATCATTGAGTCTATGCTTCCAAAGTCTTCCATATGTCTCATGCTCTTGTTCAAAGGATGTCTATCAACCTGTGTCATCAATTCCTCAGAACTCTTGACTTTGCATGTCCGCCATACCCTCAATATGTCTCAGAATTACATGAAGCTGCAGTCCTATCATGCACCTTGGTCCTACTTTCATCATTGGTAGGTAACCTTGAACCCAACAATCGACATTTCATCATTGGTCACTGACTGGGGGGTTTACCTTGTGTTCGATGACAATAAATTTATTCACACATTGGGATTCATGCAGTGTCTTGGATGCCATTAGCCTTATTGGTGCTTTCCTCTCCTTTGTCAGCAGTTTTACTTATTGGCTTCTATTAAGAGGGTATTTTTCATGTACCTATTGCATCTAGCATACGTGAAAGATGTAGAAGGTCATTGGTTCATGAACATGTTATTTTTTCGATTTCCTCCAAATCATCAAGCTCCTACTTTGTAACTCATGCTGAGTGATGAGAGATGCCTCAATTCTCTCCTTTCAGTGGGTCTCCTTCCATCAACTTCATCCCATCTATTATGGAAATGAGACCTAGAGTCCTATGAGTACCTAGAGGATTGCAGTCATCAGTGGCAGGTTCTCTCGCCATCAACAATTGGGAATACATCAATGTCTCTTGATTGATGGATTCTTCAATTGTTCGTCCTCAACACCTTTATTCACACTTGTAAGAATGTACTCGGTGCCTTGATACCTACTTTCATTATTGGTAGGTTGTCTCGCGTTTGTTAACGGTATACCTTAATGACCGTTAATCAAATGAAGTCTCATTGTGTTCGACCTCAACTCCTTTATTCACATGATGTGGACTTGCAACTTTGGTAGATCGCGTAGAAGAATTGAATACATCAACTCATAGTAGCAGCTTTCCTGAGTTGTTTCTATCTTTCATTGGACTAGTACCTATGTGACTTCAGTGATCTAAGAGATCAGATTGTATTCCGTTATATACAAATATCTTCAGATTGATTTTGAGACTGGTTTTACTGGGCCTTGTTTGTGACTATGACAACCTATGCCATGTAGCCACCTTTGTATTTCCTATTCATGGCCATGAAAATCTGTTTGGTATATTTGCACATGGATCTGCAGTGTAATTCAAATTGGCATCCATGTGCGCAAAGTTAGTATAGATTGTAATATTCTCATGAGCAACTAGTTCGTCCAATTGGGTCTTCATTACTCCACTTCTGGGTATTATAATGTATTTTGGCCATTGCAAATACTCCTCTGACCTCACACATTAGGGAGCATCTGTTATAGCAAGATTTTCCTCACCCTATGCAAATTTGCTCAGAAGGCCTTTTTCATTTCCCTATGCAGAATTGAAGTCCATTTTTGTAGTTCCCAGAGATAAAATAATATTTTTCCACATATACGTGCCCTAACTATTATACAACATGTGTATATGCAGGTTTCACCATTACAACCCGCGTACATTGTGTTTTGTGCCCAAAATTAAAAAAATAGTGTTGGGTTTCCATGTCACGTCACATGATCCATGATCCTTGACCTTCCATATACTGGAAACGTTGCGACTCGACCCTTCAGTTATATTTGAAAGCTATTAATGGGCCATATCTGAGCTATGGAAAAGAGGAGAAGAATTCAACTTTGAGAGAAAAGTTAGTCTAGAGAAATTATTCACTTCATATTGAGTCTGCAACCCTTTTTCCTTTTAAGTCTGAACACATTGTTCAGCCCCCAAGCTCTTCCCTACTTGATTGAGAACCTCATTGTCTCTCTTATATGAGCTTGACTTTGGTGGAGGATTGAAGTGGTGAAGGCCCAGCTGGAAGGGACTTAGTTTCTCGGTTCCAAACCATGCCGACATAGAAGTTTGTAATTCATTCACTTCTGCTGATTACATTTTAATAGAAATACTCTTTTCTCGTCCAATTAATGTCTTGCAAATATTTCAATTTTTATTCCATGGGAATATTTGTTATGAATATTGAGGGACTATGCTATTGAATGTGCTAACTTTATATATTATCACCATATGCTTGCATTTCTTGGTTGTTGAGAACAAGTTGCAGGTGTATCACTTTGAGTCGAGTGCTCAACGGTGGACTTCATCGAACGTTTGGACAAGGTAGGATCCTTATCCTGTCTAGTTAGCATATTTTTTGATATATCACACTTGCGATTAGAGTTGATTTTTGCAGTCATTTCCATTTGTTGTGGTTTACCCCATGCCATAGAGAGATTTTCCTCGTAACATGGATGTCTGCAGGAGAAATAGAGTAGAGGAAAGGATGCCCAGTTTTGGGTTCACATCGTGGAACAATGAACATACACACAATCATTGAATCAAAATGAGAACTATGCCAAATTGTTTGGTAATGTAATGAGACTGTAAGAGACAAATTTTTTCTTGTTAATAAATAATCTTGAGTCCCTATTAAATGGGGTTGTCTCTTGTTTCCTTTTCTTGTGATTTGATGACTCCATGTTTTGCCTACTTTTTTCCTACTATAAGTCTCTTTTTGTACACAATGACCATGCATTTCGTATCTCCATTTCCTTTCTTGAGATTATTATCAGGTCATTTTCATCAAATTGATATGGAATATGAATGAGGCATGTGTTGCATTCATTTGATAGCTTAATATAAGATTTATGTTTAATTAAATGAATGTCATTGCTTAATATTTGTTATTTTTTATTAAACATGCAAAAGGTGTGATCCAGACCTTCATTCGGTCCTCATTACAAAACTCAGAGCACAACATATTTGGTTTTTATCATACTTGCGGGTGTTTTCGGGCGAAACTAGAACATGGGTTTTTCAGCCATTATCTCCCTCTTGCTATGGCGCCTATTGTATTTTGATTTAGATAGTTAAATCTATATCCTATATTTGAGCTACGATTTTAAGACTCATTGTCTATTAATAAAATAGCTAAATGATTTTCTGGTTTTGAGAGAGAGTAGACCCTTTCAGTGGTCAACCTCTTAGAATCTTTATATACTTGAGCTCGCTAGCATGATATGACTGACCAAGAGAAACAATTTAGGAAGTCTATGCAAAGTTTGGATCTCTTCTTCATTTCAATGCAAGTTTATGAATTAAGCTGAGTTTGTGATCAATTCCTGAGTTGGAGTACCACAACTTCTTGGGGGGCCCACCAGTATTCTGTGTGTCTTATGTCTTTGTTTGTTCATATTTCTAACCTCTCTTTTGTAGGAATTGTTCTAATTTCCCTCTTACAATCATTTCCTTATAATTCCTCTGTATATTTTATTTACTTATAATTGTTCTAATCTCTCTTTACTGTTATAATCTCTCTTATGCATTCATTTCTTTATAACTCCTTTGTGCATCTTAGTTGTGTTAATCACTCTTTTCTGATTGTAATCTCACTGTATTTACTCACTTTAATTACTTACACTATGCTTTAAACACAAATCTTCTATGTAATTAAAATAGATTAAACTAACCTCTGCAGGGATGTATAATTATTATTCTTCTTGTTTAAAGTACATTAGCATAGGTATCTCTAATTTAAAGTATAGTAGCATAATTTCATTGAAGCATTTATTATTCAAGTACAATAGTGTAATTTTCGATTTTAAGAGTTGTTCATAGGTTTGATCAATCACAGGAACATGTATCTCATATTTCCTTAATGGAAAATATTTTAGTAGACTGTTTTGTTCATACTCCACATATTTCTGTAGAAATTAACATTGAATTGATTCCATTTGAATTAACTATTGTGTTGAGATGTCACCGTGATGTTATTCATCGTCGGAGACGTTAGAGAATGATAATTTGAACATGAATAAGTAGATGATATTGTTTATTTTTGAAGTGTAGAAATACTTATGATTGCTCAATTTCCTGTGTTCATTTCTAATATGGATTTCTTATGTCAATTCCCTATGTTGTCAGTATAATGCTGTTGTCTTTTCTAGTATAGAAGTAGATCAAGATTTTAATGCTATATTATCTTAATGTGGCTATGTTTATTTCTTAAGAATTGTTTTCTAGTAGAGTTCATAGTAATCTCACATTGTAAATCATAATCGATCTATATTCTTTCTTAAAACAGAATGATCAATTGCATGTCTTATGTTGAATCTTAGAACATATTACTCTTTCATTTTATCAACTAGGGTTCAATTAAAGAATGGAGTGATAGGAATGTACAAGCAGTTGGTTTCCTTTCTATCTTGACACATACTATGTTGCAACTCAAAGTTTACATGCCCTGGTCGATAATTTAATCAAGGTAAATTAGGCATATATTTTATCCATCATTTTTGGTGTCATTGCCGGTGAGTTGTCCAAAGGTAGAAACCAATTAGGAAGTAGATTGTTTATGAAAAATAGTGTTGTTTTGGTGGCGGGTGAACATTAAGATGATAAGTAAGAACCTGTGCATATGTTATAATAGGTTCCCCCAAATCCAATAGTAGTTTTTTTTTTTTTTTCTTTTCTTTTTCTGTCATGAACAAACCTAGGGATCCAAAGGGTAGATATGTTAAAACCAATCCAAAACTTCCAACCAAAGTTCCTTCTAACCTTTTTGGAGGAAGAAAAACTCCACCTATAAACTCTTCAGAACGATATTGAAAGGTACAAGTAGGAGATCGCTCAACCCAGAAAGCTAAAGAAGTTTTAGTAGAGACTATAACTAAGGAAACCATAGAACAAAAAATTGAGACACCAACAATAGAAAGAAAGGAGGTAAAACCACTCGAACCTTCCAATTTCTCATCATTAAAACCAACCAACACAACTTTAGCCTTTTAACCACCATCAGGGGATTCAAAATTTATAGATATCATTGACCCTGAATTATTTGTGTCACAAGTTGAAACAACAACTTCTAAACTAATAGTTTCAACAGGCTCGAGTAATGTCCCTGAAATCCAAATAACAGATAATTCTTCTCATTGGAGAAATATCTCTCATGAAAAAGAAGGTTGGGGCACCTCATTATCTACAAGAATAAGACCTCTATGGTATTCTCTTTTTGGGAATCAGATCGGTATGGATGAACATGAGGACCATAATCATGTGAGACATGATGAGGGAGAAGAAGTAGGAAACCAAACATAAACCACTTTTGGGTTTCCAATTTTGGATACCATACAAAATGTTAATATGAAGAACATCCCACCTTCTTCACTACCCGCCTTTTATGCTAAGAGCAATGAGGATCCTGACACCTTCCTGTTTGAGTTTGACATCTTGTGCATAAGTTATAACTACTTGAAAGATGCTCAAAAACTAAAACTATTTCATACCACTCTTAAATATTCTTCACTTAGATGGTTCATGGGATTAAAAGAGTCTAGTTTCAGATATTGGGAAGTTATGAAGACCATATTCCTTAGGAAATACCAAGACTATTGCAAATATAAATATTCTCGGAATGATATATTTAAAATTCAACAATTAGAAGATGAGAGTCTTGAAGATTACATGGAACGGTTCGCCTATATTTCACAAAAATCAAAATATAATGACCTTCCAGACGATGCAATAAGAACCCTTTTTATTAAAGGGATCTCAGAAGAATATCTGGAAACACTTAATCTCATGGCATCAGGAGATTTCAACCATAAACCATTTCCTGAGATTTGTGATATGTATAGAAACTACTTGAGAAGCAAGGATTAAAATGGAAAGGGTGTTTGAGATCCCTATAGTAGAAACTCAAAAGGAGTTAGTTTTGGTGGGGTTATAACGATGTAAATAGGAAACTTGCTAGAAAACTTTAAAACTGATATTTTAAGTACAATAGGTTCCCAATTGGACACTTTAAAGAATAAGAAAAAACTGGAGGAAGAGAATGTTGCGATGAGCATATTTTTCCCAAGGTGCATGAGGAAGCATTCCTCAAGGGAATTCCCATTAGACAACATTTTAGTATGTGGCTTCTGTACTGAAGATCATCCAACTGAAAAATTCCCATCACTGTTTGGTTTACTAGCCATTTATAAAAGTGGGGATTCTGGGGAAACTTCTTATGCACCTAGAAGGCCATGGCAGCATAGGAGTTAGTATATGTACCGGGATCCACCACCTCAAGCTCCACCTTATTATCAACAACCAAAATAGTGGAACTTACCAAATTGAAAAAATTGGTCTCCACAGTATGCTTCACACCATCCTTGGGTACAAGGATGGAGGGGAGGACATAGCCATGGAAACACTCAGATTCCATCTGTTCCCATGCCCACTCATCCTTATCCACAGTTTCCACCAAATATTCAACAACTTTTTCCAGGTTTTGTCCCTCCACCCTTACCTTCTATTCCACAACAACCACAACAATTTCAAAATGAAAATTCCCCAAGACCAACATTGTTACCAACACAATTGGTGCCTAACCCAAACAATAAACCAACTCAACCTCTTCATAATGTTGAGTTGCAAACTTTTACGACATATGTTATTTCTCATGTTCCATTACATGAGATTCAACTAAGGTCACATAAAGTTTTGAATAAACATAAACCTTCAGTAGTCATCCGTGAGGAAAACAAAGATGAAACTTCCAACCAGTCAATAGATGAAACTAAATGTGAAGATGTTATTATTCCCAAAGATCAAGAAAAAAATCCTCCTCAAAGTGAATCCTTGCAAACTACAAAATTTCCTCCCTATCTAGAGAGATTAGCAATTGACAAACCCACGATTCGACCAAAATTTGACATTATAAACGAATTAAAAAATATCTGTGTCAGAATTCCCCTGTTACAAGCAATAAAGGACATCCTGATTTATAATAAGGTAATTAAGGAACTGTGTATCAAAAAGCCAGGTAGAAAATAGAAAGATCCTCCAACAATGCATTTGGTAGGAGAATTGTCTGAATACATATTAGAGCAGCCTAGGGTCACAAAGTATGCAAATATTGGGAATCCAATAGTAACGATAATCATTAATAATATTCCCATTGGAAATACTCTCATAGACCTAGGAGCGACCATTAATGTTATGATTGTCACCAGCTTGGAACAATTCTAGTTGAAAAACTTCCTTCGACCTACCCCAACTATTTTGGAATTGGCAGATAAAACAAAAGTTATACCTAAGGGGATATTGGATGATATCATAGTCACATTAGAATCATGGGAATATCTAATAGACTTCCTTGTCATTCATTCAAAGGATCATTCTAAAGGCCATCCCGTTATCTTGGGAAGACCTTGGTTAGCTACTGCCAATGCATTCATTGGCTGTCGAGAAGGTGAAATGACTATCTCTAATGGACTTTCTATGAAGAAACTTATGATATACCCACCAGCCCAACCTGTTACAGAAAATATATGGTGGCTCAAATGTACATATGAGAACGAAAGCTGGGAATAACCCATGTTGCCTACTGATCACTCCTGGGAACTTTAGGAGAAAATGACAAAGAATGTGTTAAATCAATTCATTTCTGCAATCACATGTGTTGATTTTCCTCAATTTTTCCCTCAATTTGATTATATGTTTGGTGAATAATTTCAAGAACATTTGGTTCTATCAAATCTTTCTTCAACATTTTTTTATCTTTGAAATAGATCAATCTACCAGATCCTATACCATGCCTTATGAGATTAGTCCTGGAAAATTCCTACCTATCAATTCAGGACTAGATGCAAATAAGAAAGAACAATTAGTGAATGTCCTTAAGGACCAATCAACAGAATTTTCCTAGGAATATATCGATATGCAGGGTATAGAACCCAACACATGCATCCATCATATCTATTCCCAAGCAGAAGTAACACCTGTTAGGCAACCTCAGAGAAGGATGAATCTGACACTAAAAGATATAGTGAAAGAGGAAATACATAAACTATTGAATGTTGGTTTTATTTGTCCAATTTTTGACAGCAAATGGGTATCCCCACTTGTAGTTCCAAAGAAAGTAACCAAAAAATGGAGAATCTGTGTTGATTTCCGAGAACTTAATAAAGCCACTCTTAAGGATTATTTTCCTCTTCCATTCATTGACCAAGTCTTAGATACTTTGTCAAGGAAGTGATACTTTTCCTTCCTTGATGGATATAACATATACAATCAAATTCTAATAGCACCTGAGGATCATGACAAGACTACTTTCACTTGTCCTTGGGGAACTTATGCTTATAAGGTACTACCATTTGGTCTTGTAACGCTCCTGCCACATTCCAGCGAGCAATATTAGGGATATTTTCTGATCTCATTCATGACTGTGTGTAATTGTATATGGAAGATTTTATAGTATATGTTAATACTTTTCAAGAAGCCCTAGATAACCTGAGGAAAGTTCTCATCAGATGTCAAGAGATGAATTTGTCCTTAAGTCATGAGAAGTGTAAAATGTTATTGACTGAAGGAGTAGTCTTAGGGCATCATGTTTTATCTGAGGGGATTAAAGTGGATCTTGCTAAAATTGAGGTAATTGTAAAACTTCCACCTCCAAAGACTCCAAAGGAGGTGAGAATATTTCTTAGACATGCCAGTTATTACCGGTGATTCATCGAAAATTTTACGAAAATTTTTGCACCAATGTTCCAATTGCTCACAAAATATTTTGAATTTCTTTGGACTGACCATTGTCAAACTGCCTTTGAAACTTAAAAGATAAATTATCTATGGCACCAGTTCTTAGATGACCCAATTGGGCCCTTCCATTTCATATATCTACTGATGCCTCCGATATTGCAATAGGAGGAGTGTTAGGAAAAAAAGAGGACCAACATTCTTATGCCATTTACTTTGTAAGTAAAAACTTGACTCTTGCTGAGATAAACTATACGGTCACTGAGAAAGAATTCTTAGAAGTTGTCCATGCCATTAACAAGTTTTGCCATTATATTATAGGATACAATTTTTTTGTACATACGGATCACTCTGCCATTAGATTTCTTATGAACAAACCTATTACCAATGGCTGAGTAAATAGGTGGCTCCTTTTATTACAATAATTTAATATCATTGTCATTGACTGACCAGGAAAATAAAACTTAGTAGCTGACTTTCTCTCACATTAATCATGAAGGTGATATTGTTCATGTTGATGATAGTTTTCCAGATGAACATCTCTTTTCCATCTCCGTAAACACTCCATGGTTTGTAGATATGGAAAATTATTTAGCCACTAGAAAATTACCAGCTCATTTGTCACCTCATGAAAAACATCGAATTATAACACAAAGTGATAACTACTCATGGGTTGGCCATGAACTTTTCTGTACTGGACCAGATTTGATCATTCGTAGATGTGTCTGTGAAGACGAGATATCAAAAACCCTACAAAATTTCCATGATGGACCATGTGGTGGTCATTTTTCTGATAAGCGTACAACATACAAGGTTTTAAATTCATGATACTATTGGCCTAGCATTTTTTAAGATGCTGCCAAATATGTAAGAAGTTTTGATAGTTGTCAGAAGATAGGAAAACCCACATCAGCCGATGAAATTCATTTACAGACCTAGGTTATGATCACACCTTTTGAGAAATGGGCCCTTGATTTCATAGGACCAATTTCCCCCATGTCTCGTAAAACAAATTATATTCTTGTTTGCATAGATTATGTCACTAAGTGGGTAGAGGAAAAATCCTTATTTATGGCTATTGAAAAATCTGTTGTTGAGTTTATTTATGAAGATATTTTTACTCGCTTTGGTGTTCCTTGTGAGATTGTCACAGACCAGGGTACATAATTTACTTCTAAGTTGATGAAGGAATTAATAGAAAAATATGGGATAAAACATCGTAAGTCCTCTCCATAGCACCCACAAGATAATGTTCAAGTAGAATCAACAAACAAAGTATTGGAAACTATCTTGACTAAAACTGTCCTACTACACCATAGAGATTGGGCTGATAGATTTCCAGAGGCTTTGTGGGCATATCACACCACATGGAGAAACACCACTGGACATACCCATATGAACTGGTTTACGGAAAACAAGTACTCTTACCTATTGAATTCCAAGTAAGAACCTTTCATATTTCTGCACAATTGGGATTAGATTTAGATGAAGCACAAAAACAACGAGTCCTACAACTGAATGAATTGGATGAAATTAGACAGGATGTTATCCATAGGGAAATATTAGTTCAAAATCAATGAAGCAAATGGCATGGTAAATTCATTAAAAATAAGCAATTTCAACATGGATATTGGCCTATATTGTTTGATTCAAGGTTTAAAACTTTTAAAGGTAAACTTACCACTCGATGGTTAGGTCCTTATGAAGTGGTTACCATGTTTGATAATGGGGTTGTGAAAATAAAGACAATTGATGATGATCATGTCTCTTTTGTAGTAAATGGGCATAGACTTAAACTTTACCATAAACCTGTTTCTAAAGAAGACTTTTTGCAAGTCACGTCAGCCAACAAGGCACTGGAATTGGTGGATGGGGAAGTTTCTTCTCCTTCTACTTGTTCTTGAAATATTTTGTTTCTCTATTGTACATATGTAAATATTTTTTTTAGTGTAGTTTTTGACAAAAAATTTTAGAAGTTTTACAGGTATTCACAAATGGACATTTTCAAGAAAACAAAGAAAAAGGGAAGTATTTTACTTGAAAAGAAGATGTTACTGTACTTAAATTTCATCATCTTATTGGGCATCATTTGAGTAATGACTACTTTTATCATGATTAAAAATTGTTTGTCATTTTTAGTTTTTTTGACAAGAATTCTATCTTATTTTTAACCTAGACTTCCAGGGAAT